>PVKS010014551.1:0-48079 GCA_004027875.1 Aplodontia rufa | reverse complement strand
CAATATTTTTATTCTTTAAACATGGACTTTAAGCAGCTATGTTCACAGTGGAATTGAATGGAAAGCCCAGAGATTTCCCGTATATGCCCTGTTTTCTTAAATTACCAACGTTGTTTGAAAATATGGATGACTTAAATATAATACATATTTTCAAGATGTTAAAAATAGTGAATAGAATGTTTTGGCTTATTTTTCATTCAAAATATATCTCAACCCGCCATTTAATTTCTCCCAAGTTTGGATTTAATGATACTGGTACTTAAATAATTATAAAGCAGTACCAGAAATTCTTTCCAAACAATTATTTGAGTAGCTCAGAGTTCTACTGGAATTTGCAGGGATTTTTAAATGTGAAATTGCTTAGAAGACAAACTGATTTTGTACGCTCAACTTATTTGCCCTTGGTAAAGTAGACTTAACTATTCCATTAAGACACACACACCAATAGGAGTACATAGAGCTGTTTAGTTACACTCTTAGTCCAGTCCGGCTGTGCTGGCAGATGTGGCCAACCCTTCCCAGGGAAATCCCCAGCAGACCCTCCTTCTACACAGTCTCTACCCTGCATAGTCCCTCCCGGGGCAGCCAGTGTGGACCCTGGGACACTGGAAATGACATAAGCCTCACTCCTTACCAGCGGTCTTCCTCAAGACGTGAAGATGTGACACTTGCTGGGGTGAGGCAGCCTCGCAGTTGGCTCGCCCACCTCTCCGGCATGGGTGTGCAGGCTCATGGGGCCAGCACAGCGCAGCGAGGCTAAGATGCCCACCCCAGCCTGGGATGGCCTTGCAGCTCAGCTGTTCATGAACAGGAGAAGGACCTAGCAGGTAAGAGAGGGAGAATGAGCAGAACAAGAAAAGCAAGAAGAAGAAGAAAGAAGAAAGGAGACTGACTGGCGGGGTGTGGCCTGAGTTCCGTTTTTCTATCAAGCCCTTCTTTCTGCCGTCTCCCCTGGGGTTGGTGGAATGCTTCTACCAATGCCAGGAGGGAAGCAGCCAGAACTTCCTTCTTGTTCACCACCTATTGGGGACCCAAGAGCCATCCCTACCTTGCAGGCCACACTAGCCTGCTGTTGCACAGCCCAGCCAACTATTCCAACTTGGCCTCTGTGGCCCTCTCTTGAGAGCAGTAACCACTCAGCTGCTCTTCAATCTGACCTTCCCAACTTGCCCTGAGCTGAACCGTGTGCAGGAAAGCAATGCCCACTCCAAGACGGACCAGGGCAGAGGCCTCCAGTTTGCAGCACTGATGCCCTGCACTCTCTCTTCTCTGAACTCCGGTGATTCTTCTCAAAGAACATATGGTTTCTCTTATTACGCATCATCAGACAGCAGGATCTCCTATGTGTCCCCAGATGTGACAATCTGACACTCATCTTTTCACTGCTCCAAAGACCTTCTGAAACCAGTGGAGCAAGTGCGGTGCAAGCACCAAGTAACCCTGAGGTCCAGTGTACAGCAGCCTCCCAGAACGGTGGCTCAGGGTCATGACTCTCCCACTCCTGCCGCTCCCCTGACTGCTGTTCCGGAGCATCTCCAGCAAGTGAGGGTGAAGAGCAAGTGGCTGGGGTCCGCCTGCTCACAGGCTGTGCACAGAACAGACTCCAGTACAGAGGAGTGGAGTCCCAGAGGGTTCGTTTGGTGACTGCAGAATTAATGGTGTGGTGGAGGTAGGTTTGTTCGACAGATGTACACGGAGCACACAGAGATCCATGAGGAAATGCAGATGACTGTGACCTCTGCCCTCTTGGGACATTCGTTCTAGAGGCTGAGAGTGAGACCAGATAATAAGCAAATTTAACAAGCATTTGGGGTAAGGAAGACCAGGAGCACCAGGGTGCAGGTTGGATCCTGATCAGCGCACATCCTGAGCTCCTCAAGAAGGGTGAGTTGGGCTGGAGTGGCAGCTCAGCTGTTTCTGTGCTTTCCTGGCATGCACGAGGACACAGATTGTGCTAGGGCACCACATACACAATGAAGTGTAGGAGCAACCAAAGCCACATGAAAAAACAAATAAAATTGATCTCCCCCCCCCTCACTGTGCCTCTCTCTTTAAAAAAAAATAATAAAATTTAAAAAATGTTAAAAAGGGTGACAGTGACATTTGCAAGAAGAAGGGGTAAGGAGTGATGTTGGGGGTGCCTGGAGGAGAGGTTCCAGGCCAAGGGAATATTCAGTGCAGCAGCCATAGACAGGAGTGGCTGTGTGCTCATGGCCACCACAGTGCAGTTAGGTCATGGGGACAGCCCTTGGGAACGGACTGAAGTCATTACTGTGGGAGTGAGCTTCTTAGAGAGTGAGTTCACCCCCTCTTGCTCCCTTGCACTTGTCCTTCTGCTCTCTCCCATGGGATGACGCTCACAACATCTTCACCATTACCACGGGGAGGGAGGCTAGATTGGATCGATGCCTGCTGTACGCACGTGTGGTCCTTCTAGACCCCGTTAGCATGTGCAGTTCGTACATTTTTGTCAAAGACAAAAGGCTTGCACCAGACACCACACCGTCTCTTGGACTCCCAGCCTCCAGAACCTGATTTCTGATTGTTACAGATCACCCCATCCCAAGCATTCTGCTGCAGCAGCAGAAAATGGACTGAGACCTCATCAAAATTTAATGCTGTTGTTTTTGCTGCTGTGCAAAAGTTTCTGGAGAAGAGGGAAAGGCAAACTTCAGATTGGGAGGAAATAGTGGCAAACCATGCAACCACAAGTGACTGCACCTACAGTGCACAGGGAGTCCTCGAACTCTACAGGAAAAGGAGCAGATGGGCCAAGGATGTCCACGGTCATCTCCATGCACTGGGCGAGGGATGTTAAGGAAGCTCGATGCCACTAGCCAACAGAGAAAAGCTGCTAAAATTACAATGAGATGTCACTACACACCCTTGAGAAGAGTTCAAATAGAGCTAGCAGTGACGCCAAGTGCTGTGGAGGATGCGGGGCAGCAGTGGCTCCTGCTCTGCTGGGACCAACAGTGGCACAGCCTCTGGAAGATGCACTTACTCCAAGACCACAGTCCCTCCCTCCAGAAGCCAGGCTAGAAAGAAGTCTGGACTTACGGAGACACCCACACAGGACGCTTTGAAGCAGCTTTGTCTGTAACATGGGAAGGACTGGAAGTGACCCAGATGTCCCTGGCTGACCAATCTTCACATCCATGCCACGGGCCAGGGCTCAGCAATGAACACAGCCTCATGGTGGCCCAGAGTCATGCTGATGACAAGACTTGTCTCCCACGACCCCACGCCGTAGTGGCTGAAGGACAGTCAGAACTGAGGAGCAGATCTGTGGCTGTCAGGGGGTGGGAGGAGGGGAGCGGGAGGAAGCAACTGCTCCGGAAATGCCTGTTTCCCTGGTGTCTTGCCTGACTGTTGCCTGGAGGAGCTGAGTGGGCCAGGAAGGGGATGCGGGGCTGACTGAAAAACTCTTGACTCCTCCACAGGTGCCTCTCCAGGCCGCCTCAGGACCTGAGGTTTGGACTGATAAAACAACTGCGATGAGAAGTGTTGGTGTGAGGTATGACCCATCGCTTCCTGTCCATCTAGGGATGCCATGGTCATCCAGAATTAGAGGTCGTGTGCTGTTGGGTGCTGAGAAAGCCCTCCTACTTTAACTTCTTCCTCAGTGTTTGTGCAAAGGTCTAAATTTTCAAAGGCAAAGATTGTGTTTCAAATGGAAAAAAAAAACAAGCAAAAAAGTTTAATGAAACTTTCAACACTCAGAGTCCATGGCTGATTTGGAAATCCTGGCTCATAGTGTGGCCACGTCCTAGGTTCACACTCTGCCTGCAGGTCCCCACACTGGGCACAGGAAAAGACAACAAGTCAGGCCTCCAATCACCAGCAATCAGAGCACATCGTACAGCCAGGGAGAAGTCATACCTCCCCACGGTCCCACTCGATGCCACACGCCAGAGACCTGGCACAGACACAGGTCCTATATCCTCACATGACTCCGTGGGTCACTGAAAGATCTTTCAGCCTCAGAGCTACTGAAAGTAATTCTATTTTCCAATGAGAATTTGTGCTTTACATCTAAAAGGACTTCATTTCCTAATGGAAATACGTTGAGTTGCTCCTGATTTTCTGGTTTTATTTTATGGAGGCCTGAGCGGGGCAGGAGAAGGGCTGCAGGTGTCCAGCTGTGGGCCTATGGAGAAGTCCACGCTGGAACTACCCAGCCATCCTCAAGGACAGCTAAGTCTGCACGAGGAGCCAGCTAGGCCAGCGTTCTTTACAATGCCGTGAGGAACAGCCTAGCAGCCACCCATGTGGGATTGTCAAAATAAATTATTTACAGGTATGTAATAAAATGATGATAAACTATTTCACTGACATGGAAAGTTAATCAGAACAGAGTACATCTTTTAAAGATGTTTATAAACTAACAACTCTAATAAAGCATTATTTTTAGAAAAATATAAATGTCTAAATGATCGTGAGCAGAGGTCTACAGTTCACACTAAGGCACCACGTGCAGTGCTCTGTGCCTGGAGCTGGGGAAGCCTTGCATTCGCTTCTGTTCCTGTTTGTATTTTCTCATTTTTATTTCGTGCATATTATTAACTTAAAGAGAGCACTGTTTTAGATTATACTTTACATACAATTAGATAAAACTAAAGACAACATGTATAATTATATATAATGATTCATGTGTAATTATATAGAATAATTTATCTTATAACATTTATAAGTTACACAAAGGTGTTTAATATTCATGTTCTACCTCATAGGAAACGTATGTGTGGTGAACATCTAGGGTAAGTGCATCAAAGCCCGAGCTCCAAGCACTCGGGGAAAGGCAGACAGGGAGCGTGGGCCGTGTGTGGCCTTCCCAAGGACTCGTGCTCAGAGATGTCCACATGGATTGGAGGTGGTCTCTAAGGCACTCCCCCTAAGAATCATTCTCATTTGTACCTTGAGCGGGATGGTGGGAAGACGAGGCTGCAACAGGGTTCAGTGGGCCCAGCAGAGGCTGAGAGAAGAGTGGGCTCTTGGTGGTTGCCACGGAACCTTCTGGAAGCTGCTCGGCAAGGCCCCCAGCCTCCACCCAACCAGCCAACTGGAGAGTAGAAAGCTGCTCAAGCTCTTGCCCTGGACTTAGAGTTGGCCCTCCAAACCCTCTCACCCCCAACAGTTGAAGAATCGAGGTGTTCTGAGAGTGGCAGTGTGGATGGGGGCAGGAAGTCTCCTGACAAGCTTTTGGTCTGCACAGAAAGGGAGCCATGCTGTCTTCTTTGCAAACACCTCGTGGGGCCAGCATCCCAGGGTGTTGGTCACAGGTCTGGACCGCCTCTGGCCCTCACGTGCTCTTGAAACCCAACAGAACTTACTGGACCCCTTCTGAGGGTTGAGCACTAGGTGGGTACTCGACTACAAGGTGGAGTGCGGATTTCTTCCACAAGCAGCTACTCAGCCCCTCCGGCAGTGAGCGTCCTCAACATGTGCTTAGGGAGATCCCGGGGCATGAGGCATGGACCCCTGGCTGAGCAGCTTCCAGGGCAGTCTTGCTGAGAGCAGAGGTGGAGAAGGAGCCGGTGGGTGGGGCTCACATGAACCCACTCAGATCTGGCTCCCATCCAAGCCCTTCCCCCCACTCCCCGGAAAGCCACGTCGTCCTCGGGCAAGTGAATTAGCCTCTTTGAGCTTCAGATTCCTTATCAGGGAAACAGCCCCTCCCTCACCTAGGGTGGACAAAACTCTGTCTCGTGGGTCAAGGCACATGGTGGTCATTCACCTGAAAAGGAATCCAATGCCCGGCCTTGTTCATCATATGTGTTCAACGAATGACTTTAGCAAGTGGCTGGAATTTAGTACAGGATGAAGTCTACAAGAGGAGCATGGAAGGCCCTGAGCAGTGTCCTGTCCATGGGATCTGCAGGGGTGGGAAGTGGCTGGAAAGGAAGAGAGACTGATGCCGAGGCAGATGCCGGTTTCTGCTTCAAGCTGTTCTCTAGAGGACGCAGTTAGCATTGACCCAAGGAGCCTGTTTCTCTTGCTTGTTCTTGAGAGGTTCCACGTTTTAAAATGGAATCATGCTGACGTTTCCAGGAAGAGCCATCAGAAAATCCCAACTCAGGCTTAGCCAGGCTGTCCACTGTCCCAGGTATGGTCCCCTGTGAGGCTGGGTCCCCACCACCCATTTCACAGCCCCTGTGCACAAGGCCAGCTGGATGCCTAGATTTGGTACTGGAAGATCACAAGGTCCGCATGTCTCTTCTTAGCAGTTCACTTTCCTACCAGGTTTGGATACATGTGCGCCTTCGCAGACCTGGTAGCACCCTGGGGGCCACACTCCCACAGAACAACCTGATCCACCTCTGCAGCATGAAGCAGCCAGCTCCAGCCATCATCTAGCATCAGGCTGGCACAGAACTGCTGGGCACAGGCAGGAGAGTCATGCTCCCAGAAGTCAGGGCAGCGCGAAGCTCCAGGCACAGAGGTGGCAACTGGGAGGCTCCCAGATGATGAGGCACTGGTAAACCCAGCAGACGGCCAGAGACTCCGGAGGAGGAGCACTCAGCTCCAGCACCCCATGCAAGCTGCAGGGACAGCAGCAGGACCCACATAAGGAAGAGGGAAGGACCAGGGACCCAAGAGAAGAGAGGGGCAGGTGGCCACCACACAGTCAGGACAAGCATTTCCCAGATGTCCACTTCCTCCCCTGGGTGTGGCTGACCCAGGCAAAAAGGAGAGGAGGAATGAGAGGCAGCCAGCTGGGAGCCATTCCTCACCATTCCTGTGCCCCAAAGTCACCTTGGGTTTTCTCTTTTCGGACTTTTTTTCTCAGAAGACACTCAAGATCGACTTTTTGTCAAATGTTCAAATGAGCACTCACTGCATTTTCCCAAATACCGTTGATTAAAACATCACTGCGTGTGGAAGAAAGTGGCAAAAAGAGACAGAGGTCCGTTATTTTGAAAAGTGTCACACCTGCATTCAGAGTGTTTCAGGAGAAGCATTTCCAGCACGGCACGAGCTGCGGCTCCTCTGGGGTGGGCCCGCTGACCTATGGAGGAGCCTCTTGCCTGGACTCTTCAGAGGATCAGACACTGGCCCTTTGCTTGACCCAGCTCAGGACACCAGGATCAGCTGTGCTGACAGGAGAGTGGGGTGCAGGGGGGACCCCAGCAAATGGCTAAGGCATGCCCTGCAGCTGTGCTGCCATAGCAGAGACCACATGCATTTCGAGTGTGATTGGATTTTATGAATGGCTCATTTCTCTCTTCTTTCCCTCCACCTTCCTGTGGTGGCCTCCTTCCTTCTTCAGACCCAGTACAAACATCCCCGTCTCAAGGGTCACCCCGGTGCCTGGCTAAGGCAGCAGCTCCGAGCAGCCTGTCTCCCTCCCCTCCCTGCACGTCTCACGCTTCACGTTGCATGTTTTCATTTTCATCTTCGCCGTCTGCTCACAGAAGTACACATCCCGCCTGTGCGGAGCAGCGCGTGGCGTGCTGTGGACATCCAGCCCTGCTGAGCAGCAGAGGGAGGCGGCGCACCCCTCGCAGAGCGGCCGCTGGGCTTGAGCATTCGCCACTCCAGCCTCCTGTCCCGAACTCTACTGGAAGCCTGTTAAGCGCAGACCAAGCACGAAATAAGGTGCTTCGGGTCTGAGTGCCACCTTGCTGGGCTGGGCCTTCAAGAGCCATCGCTCAGACTTTTCTTTTCCTTTTCAGAAAGAGGGACAGTGAGAGAGAGAGAGAGAGAGAGAGAGATAAAGAGAGAGAGAGAGAAAGTGGCTTTGTTCCTCCAACACTTCATTGTGCACGTAGTGCTGGGGTTCACACCGCGTAGTTGCACGTGCCAGGCAAGGGCCATAACCGCCGAGCCACTGCTCCAGCTCCGCACATTTTTAATCCCTGTGCTGCAGCTCTGGGAGAAAGCAAGGGTCAGACATTGTTTATGTTTCTAAAAAAGTCAACCAAACAAGACCCCCAGCTCTCCTAGGGCTGGTCTTCCCAGCAGTCACTTCCCTTCCCCGGCAGGAATACGGCACAGGAGGCGGGGCTGTCCTGCTGAACCTCCTCCCAAACCCAGGAATTTCAAGCAAAGGAATGAGCTCCAGGAGGTTGTTGGATCAAGAAGGAGAGAGAATGGAGAGTGAACTAGTCCAGGGTGAGCTGGGCCACCAGAAGGCCCCAATGGAAGACACATGTGAGGAGAGTATGTGGGGACAGTGTGGCTCAGGAAATATAGGTGAATGCTTAGGAAACAGGACCAGTAGAGCTGGTGCTGGCCACAGGCAATGCAGCCCTGCCCATGAGCTGCAGCTCCAAAGCATGGTGGACTGGTAGCGTGGTCCATGGAGGCATGGAGGGTTTGCACTGGCTCAGGAGGTCCTGGCCTCAGGGAGGGTCAGCACAGCGCACCCAGTGGGTGCGGTACCGGGAGCTCCCTGGCTCCCTCTCTCACAGGGGTGCACCCCTTTGGCCACACTCGCTTCCCTTTCCACTTCTCCTCTACCTTGTGACCCAGTGGTCATACAGTACCAATGCCCAGTGGGCATTTTGTCACCGACTCCATACTAGGACTCAGGGTGATAGTGTGCCCCAGTGAAACTGTGCTGGGCACACAGGTCACTGAAAAAGAAGTGGAGAAGATGCTTTGCACCCTCTCTGGCTGGAGACCACAAGACACACGCATCAGTTAAAGACTCTGCAGCCTCCTGAGGTCCATGTAATGTAAAAATTTACCAATGTTAAGTTTTCAAATTAAGCTCTTAGAAGTCAGAGCACAGTGCCAAAGGTTTTGATATATGAGTGCTGGGCTTTTTCAGGGAGTCCACAGGACATGGAAGGGCACGTTGCCCTTCCTCCAGGCCCCTCCTCTGGCTCTCACTCAAAGAAGACTAGGTCCTCAGTGAGCCCAGGTGAAGGGGAGTAAATAAAAAGATCTGGGTCCTCCGGAAGGGCAGAGAGTTGCCTGAGGGGAGCTGGGCAGTGCCCCAGAGACAGAGGCTGGTGCACTTCCCACCCTAGCAGGCACGGGGCAGGGAGGTCCATGGACCCTGGAAAGGAGTCTTAGGACCACCAATGAGGACGCTGAGCTCTTGGGCCACCGTGGAGCCGAGACCTCTGTCCTGGCAGGTGGCATCGAAACACAGGGGCCTGCAGCCCAGCTCACCTTGTGGCCGTGGAGCTCAGGGCGATTGGAAACTGATCAGGCAGCTTTGCGTCCCTCCCGTTGTGGCACTCCTGCCTGCCATGCTCCAGCTTGCCTGTGGGAAGCATTTTTGGAAATGCTGCCACAGCACTTTCATGCACACTCATTCTGTATCGACACAGCTTTCTGTGGTAGCAAAAGGAAATTTCCAAATTTGAAAGACAAGAGAGTTTCTCAAGAAAAAAGCGCAACAAACCGGGAGTCGTTTCCCTGCTTGGACAGAAAGACAAGGCTCCCCTCCCTGTGGTCAGGGGCACAGCACTTTCCAACACCTGGTTCTACACTGTCCCTGAGCAGCCAGGGGACATGAAGGGAGCACTCCCAGGCAGACCCCAGAAGCCCCTTCTGCTCACGTCCCCTTGGCTAGGACTCAGTCATGGACTGTGTCAAACTACAAGGAAGCCCAGGTGGGAAACTGATACTATTAAAGAAATGTACCCTGGTGGCGGATCTGCCCCCATTCATGAGACAGCTCCAAAAAGCCTTGCAGCTTGATTGAGGCCCTGGAAGTTTTGTTCTAACACTTGGTCTTTGGACCCTGGCTTCTGGCACACAGCTCCTAAAACCCTTGGAATCACACTAGCAAGAGAAGGCCAGCTCCTAGGTGGCCTCCTAGGGACAGGAGCTGGTTTCAGGGAACCAACTATGTGATTAGAGGGTCCAGAGCAGGGCACAGCCTAGAGTAGAGTTGATCACGCATGGCCAAGGATATCACCCCCTGAGCTTACTTGATGGAGCCTCCGTAAAGCCCAGGAAGAGAAGGTCATGGACGGTGTCTAGGTAGCAGAACAGGCCAGGTGCCTGGGCAGCAGCTTGCTGCAGAAAATATGGAAGCTCCACCCACCCCACGTGCCTTGCTCTGGGTGTCTTCATCTGGCTGTACACCTGTCCTATCCTGTGTCATAAAGGGGTAAATGCAGGTAAGGCATTTCTCTGAGTTCTGTGGCACTCTAGCAAACCAAGAAAACCCAGGGAGGGGGCGTGGGAGCCCTGCTACATGCAGTCAGCTGGCAGCACAGGTCAAGGGAAGTCTTGTGAGACTGAGCCTTGGTCTGAGGGCTTTTACAGCATTTCCAGGTAGATGATGTCAGTGCTGAAACACAGGACACCCAGCTGGTGACTGCTGGGGAGCAGCTTGGGGTGTGAGAAGGCCCACACAAGTCTGGCATCAGAAGTGCGTTGAGTGGCCATGTATGCAGAGAGAAAGGACAGGTGCTGGGAAATGCCCCACTCCGTGCCCTGGAAGAAAAAGAGTGTGCATTTTGCTGGACGCAAGAGGGTCTCCGCAAACCTGTGCCCGAACATTCTAAGCCAGTTCTTCACATGCTTGGTCCCTTTTGTCATTTA
Source organism: Aplodontia rufa (assembly GCA_004027875.1). Taxonomy (NCBI): domain Eukaryota; kingdom Metazoa; phylum Chordata; class Mammalia; order Rodentia; family Aplodontiidae; genus Aplodontia; species Aplodontia rufa. Next base: position 37,570 of record PVKS010014551.1, on the reverse strand, counting down.
GGTCCCCAGAAATGGTCACTCCCTCCCAGAGACCAAGCTGACAGCCCAGTGGGAAGCAGTGTCCCAAGCAGCTCACGGTCTATGTGTTCAGGATGCGCATCGGCGCCTGACCTTGCCTTCTTCACTTGCCCATTCTCTGTCCCTTCTGCCTTCTAACTAGCCTGCGTGTTCTATAAAAGCTGACGCTGTCTTGATCACCAAGAAAAATGCCTGATAATTATAAGTGTCCTGAAATTATTGTGTGCATAGAGTCAGCTTTGATCTGTAGACAGGGAATACCTGCGACTCCTGAGCCTACTGTATACAACTCACCAGAAGGGTGACTCATAATGAAAAGTGGGATCTGGGTCTGGGGCGGTGGTTCAGCAATTATAGCTCTTGCCTGGCATGTGCAAGGACATGGGTTCAAACTCCAGAATGACATACACAACAAAGTGTTGGAGCAACAAAAGCCACATGAAAAGTAAAATTGATTCTCTTTCTCTCTCTCTCACTCTCCCTCTCTCTTAAAATATTTATATACACATATAAACAATGCTAAATAATAGAACCTGGCATCCCACTGACTGAACGCTCTTACAAACATGCAGGCCACGCAGAGACATGAGAATTAATTGAAAATATAAATAGGCCTGGTGGTGTAGTTCAATGGTAGAGTGCTGGCCTAGCACGCACAAGGCCCTGGATTCCATCCCCAATGCCACAAAACAAATTAATATAAAAATAAATAATTACAGGCAGGCTCTCTAAGGAAGATCTTCCTGGGTAAAGAATGGACCACAGTGTGCTTCTGGGTTCTTACCGTCCGAGCTTCCAGTTTGCTGGCTTTAGTTACACAGGAAGTCACAAAACATTCAGGGACAGTGGAAATTCAAGAGCATTCCAGAACAGGGCAGCATGAGAGGAGAAATCTCAGCTTGCATTTCAGGTAGGGCTGGTAGAGGACCAGGAGCAGGATTCTGCTCGGAAAGGCATAGTGGGGATAATACCAGGCACCATGTGTGGTGGGGATCTATGAGCACAGACTCAGGAACACAAGCAAGCTCTGCTTTTCGGCGTCTGCTGCTGAAGTAGGCATCACCTCTTCTGAACCTGCTCCTCGCCTCGCAGTTCCCAGGCCTGAGACTGCACCAAAGTGATGAGGGCATAGCATTCATTGCTTTGGGGCCAAGTCGGCTGCTCTGCCTGAAATCGCAGCTTCACTCCCCCAGCTGGTCTGCACCACCACTGATTTTCAACTACAGACAAAATCTACTCTGGATCCATCTTCCTCTATCATCTGTCTACCCTGTGCCCGGTTACTCTAACCCGCTCTGCTCATTTTATACTTTGCTTGGCTGAGTGCATCCCGAACTGCCACAGCGGAGGCCACTGAGGCCAGAACTCGGTGGGACCTAAGAGCATCGTGTGTGCCCCAGGCTTCCTGCACTCGCAGTCCATTCTCAGGACAACAGGGCCTCCCGCGTGACTTTCATGCATACCCCACATACCACCCTGTGGCCTCCCAAGGTGATTTTGGTCCCAAATCTGAAAGAATGGACAAAACACAACTTATAACAGTTGATTTTACTTTTGGAGAAAATTTTCAGCCTGAGAAATACGTCACACACATTGTCATGTTCAGTGTCACATGACCTCATGAAGTAAGGGACCGGCAGTATCATCCATGTGATATGAATGTGAGAACACGAATCCAGGAGATTCCTAAGGTGAAGTCTGAGAGAAAGAGGCAACTGAGGCTCAGAAGGACTCCGTGTACCCAGTGCCACTTCTGGAAAGCCATGAAGACAGCAAGGACACAGTTCTGTCCCTGAAGAAGCTCGTGGCCAGCAGAGCTGCAGACATGGAGCCTGCACGCAAGTGCTGTGCAAAGGGACACCAGAGACGCAGAGGTCTCAGGGAGCAGGACACATTGTACCTGCAAGAGAGGGCCACAGGGAGCCTTCTCTGAGGATGAGAGGACTGCAGGTGCCTGGGGGAGAAGGGGAGGGCTCGGAGGAAATTGGCCAGCAAGGGGAAGGGTGGGCAAGCCCCCAGGCACTGAAGGACCTGAAGAAACACAGGGGCTGTGGCGCAGGCCACGAGGGCAGTGCGTGCCATGCCCAGAATTAGAAGAAAGACAGCAAGGAGGAGGAGGGCGACGGCCTCTCAGGAAGGAGAGAGCGGGCAAGAAGCCTGCAAGGGGCCATCAGGGTCAGACTGCGGGGATGACAGGAATGGAGGCAGAGGGGGACGCATGGGAAAACATTCCATGCAAAACTGAAACACACTCAGAATGATTTAGATATAGGAAACGGCCTAAAGAAATCAAGGTGGCTCCAGGTTTCCAGCCATGAAAGCCGAGGGTTGGTAGGAAATTCCTCTGGTATTGCAGAGGATAAGAGAAAGCGGGGACAAGCGTGCATCGGAAAGAGGAGGTGACACTTTGGTTTGGAGCAATCCTAGTGTACCAGGCCCCTGGCATATTCAGATGGACCCAGGAGTATAAGCTGGGACATTTCTAGAGTTGAAGGAAGGGATGCGATAAACTTAGAACACAGAGTGAGAGGAAACAGGGGTGAAGGACCCTGAATGTTAGTCACCCTGGCGGAGATGGCAGGAAAAGGAAGATGATGAGTGCAGCAAGGGAGAAGGAAACAGGTGAGAGGGATGTCAAGGAATCCAGAAGAGAGAGAGTGATGCCGTGAGGATCAAGCACACTCCCGTCTGTTGGGCACCCAAATCCAACACTGGGACAGGGCTGTAACCTTGCTGACTACTGTGCTCTGGGGCTGGCAGAACTGGAAGCCAGGAAGAAGTGACCTCGTCAACTCCAACCCAGGAGCAAGGTTGGCCTTGGGGCCAACAGGAGAGGCAGCGAGTGGTGGTGGAGACTGGGCAGTCAGCCAGCAAGGTGCACTGAGCCTCACTGTCCCCAGAACCCTCCCTGGTGTAGCTACGCATCTAAGCACCTCCCTCATCCCTCCCTGCCAGAGCCGCAGAGGTGTGTGTGCCGTGGGGGAGGAGGTGCCCTGCTCAGGAATGCCTGCATTGCGTGGGATCCTGTGCAAAGGCTGGGATGACGTTCTTCCATGGGCAGTAGTCCTGGTGGCAGCTGGACTTCTCAGCAGGTTCATTTACCCGAGGCAACTGTGGTCGGGAGATTTTTAATGGAGAATTCCAGAAAACAGCCTTTCAACAACTCTCATTATGGCATCTTAGATGATTGTTCTGTTGTATTCTTAGGTGTTGCTTTCAACTCAGAGGGTCTGATTTGTAGATTTGACTTTATCATAAGTGTGCATGCACAGGTATAAAGCACCAGCCCATTTCAGGCACCTGCTAGAGGTTTTAGAATGTGTTCCCCAAGGACAAGGGGACTTCCATGGTGGAGAGGTGCTAACAGTTCTGCCTGCATCCTTTGAGGCATCCCTGAGGTATCAGAAACCCCTGCTGTGGCTAGAATGTGGCAAGTGGCCTCCAGAGAACCCTAGGGTAAAGGCTTGGTCCCCAAGGTGGAACCTCTGGAGGTGGGACCTGGTGGGAGACCCTCAGCCACTGCAGGCATGCCCTGGAAGGGTCTTGGGGGATCCTCCCAGGCCTCTCTGCCTGCTTCCTGTCTGGGATGGGACTCATTCCTGCATATATGTCCCTTGTGACATGCCACTCTCTCCAGAAGCCAAACCCATGAGGCTGCCCAGTCCTAGACATGAGTCTCCCATACTGTGAGCTAAACAAGCCTTTCTACTTACGCATCAGTCACCTCAAGGACTTCATTTGCTCCCGAGGGCTGGAGCAAAGACCAGCCCCTGAGCCTGCTGGCCGGTCCTGGGAGCCCACCTGCCTCAGCCGCTTGCTAACCGTATTCAGGGCAGGGTCTAGTACCTGCTTGCGATTTAGCAGATGTTTGTCTGCCTTTTCCCCCACAAAGTACAAGATAAGTAGACACTAGCTAACATTCAGATTTTAACCACATCTTTTTCTTTTGTGTAGTTTCTACCAGTTCACTGTCTTCTCTCCTAAGTCTTCAAGTCATGAGGGTTTTCACATTCTCTTAAAACAACTTTGCATTGTAATTCAGTCTGGTCTTGCACCTAAAAGAAACTTGCATATTAAAAACAGCCTGTCCTTGTTAGATCTGATTTTTATGTCACAGAATGATACTTGTTTACAACTTGCAAAAGAAACATTTATTGGAAAAGTGGGCACAGTACAAGTCCCAACACGTTTATAGAGTCAAGAGTGCTTGGCACATAGTAGGACTCAACAAGCATGGAGCTGAAGGAATGAAAGTTCACCATAATTATTCAATGAATGAACAGAGAAGAGTCACTTTGGCAATCACACACAGACAAGTTGAGGATGAACTGCTGTAAGTTACACAAAACTTGTCGAGATCCGCAGTTCAGAATTTTTAAAGGAATTGCCCAAGCTCTATAAACAGAAAATAATGAAGCGTCTGTTTGCTGAAAGCCAAACGGGCCTTTAATAAATGCTCACCAACTGGCCTGCTAGTCTCAGATTCTGCTGGCCCATACTGGCATTCAGAACTCCGGAAGTCCTGGTACGTGTGGCCTGGAAATGCAGGTTGAAAGCTCCAGGCCTCAGTGTAGACCCTGCTGCATGGGGGGACAGTGTTGGTCTCTGTACAAAGACCTTGGAGGTCAAAGACTGGCCTACAACCATCAGGAGTCAAATGGGGCACGTCTTGCCCAAGTCAAGGGTCTTCATGAGGGACAGTGAGCCTTCACGAGGGACAGTGAGCCTCGGCACTCCGGAAGCTCTGACCATATCCACACCTGGAGGAAGCAGCTGGAGACTGTCCCCCAACCCAGGCAGAGCAGCTGGGCTTTGCTCCTCCAGGGTGGCTCTGGCTCTGCATGCAGATTGGTTCAGCACCGTGTGGCAGGGTCTTTAGTTCTCTTAGTCTACAGCCGCTCGGCTCCGGTCACATGGAGCTGCATCGTTGCAGACAAGGTTGGCCTGGGTAATGGTGGGAAAGGAGCCTCGTGTTAAAACCCTGGGGGTGAGCTAACCGAGGGGCGCACGGAGCTCCACGGCCAGGCCAAGTTCAAAGCATTATCAGGGAAAATCCACCCAAACCATATCAAGAGGGGTGGTGGGACCTGCCAGAAACAGCAGCCACGGCGCCTACGCATCTGCACTCAGAAAGTTCCCATGAGCTCCAGCACAGTTCTGCATCATGATGGGTGAGTTGGGCACCTGCCCTGGTGCCCCGGCAAGGCTCCCGATCTGCATGCACAACCTCAGCATCTGCCCCATGGCACCCTTTCAGGGCACATCCCCTTCTGGCCTGTACCTCTCTGTGGGTCCTCTGTAGGACTCCTACCACTCCACCCTAAGGCCGGAGCCCCCACCTTTTAAAACCTTGAGTGAGGTGCAATGTGCTTAGTTGTAGGGAATGAATTAGTGACATGCACGGGTCAGAATTCTTAATCATCAAACAGAAAACAGAAATAAAGGTAATTTTATCCAAAATTTAAAGCAGCAATTGCACATTTTTTTCCTATGAAAAAACATTTACAGGACTTAAATTGTTTCATCTTCCAAGAGCCTCTGTAAGACACTGTAGGGCTGCTGCGCTGCCTCCCAGCACGTCCTGGTGTGCAGCCCACCCAGAGAGGCTGAGCGTGGAGACAGCGGAGAGCCAGACTCTGAGGTCAGTCTGGGGCTCATTCCCAAATCTGGGACCTGGAAGCTGTCTGACAGGAGGCAACTTATTCCACTGTCCTCAACCCTCTCCCCTCGCATCAAGGGAGCTAGTAGCGGCACTCAGCTCAGGGGGCTGGTGTAAGGATTAAACCTGATGACCCTGGGGTGATGCTCAGAATGACTGGCAAGTGGGAGCGATGAAGAACTCTGACAGTGAACCTGTGAAAAGGACCCTGACACAGCCTTGCTGGAGCCCCTGTTACCGCCCCACACAAGCACATTGTCACACCATGCTGGCAGCGTGGGATTTATGGAAGACTCTCCCACCTTCACGAGCTGCACAGTCCAGTCTTCCTCATAAAAACTTTGATAAATGTCTGGTGCTACCTCGGTTATTAAATATCACAGTTGGGCCTGCCAAAAACTGTGGTGTAGTACACCATGTGCACCTGGGGGTTCCAGGAGGAGCAACATGGTGAACTACCATGGTGTAGTGCGCCATGGGCACCTGGGGGTTGCAGGAGGAAACATGGTGAACTACCGTGGTATAGTATGCCATGCACACCTGGGGGTTCCAGAAGGAGCAACATGGTGAACTACCATGGTGTAGTGCGCCATGGGCACCTGGGGGTTGCAGAAGGAAACACGGTGAACTGGTGCACAGATGCAGCTTCCAGGATCAGTCTCCACTGGCTTGCAGGGCTTTGCTCTGACCTCCAGATGATTACAAAGAACGCTAAGAATGTGGGATGCATTATCTGCAGTGTCTCTCTGAACCTTGTAGAATGCTAGGTACGTTGCAGAAGTTTCTGTTCCCTCTTTCTCTGCAGTGGTCCCCACAGGTGGGCCACCAGTCAGGCTATGCGTCTCTAGCTCTGGGGGCTCCGTTCAAGAGCTGTTGCCTCGGACCAGGTCTCTAGCTTCAGCTTGTCCCATGCAGATCCCACCTAACTTCCACTTGGGAGAAATGTTGTGAGTTCTGACCATTCATTAGGCACTTAGTGTATACCAACCATAGCATTATGCTGGTAAATCTTGAATAGGCTCCCCAGTGTTGGCCACTTCCCATGGTGTGACCACAGCCATTTCTGCTATAATGCTCATTTGAAAATGAGAAATTTTCTCCAGTGTGGTTAATAAATGAAGGAGTGATCTAAGTGTAATGTGAATATCAGCTTGCTCATGCACACACTCTCCCTCAGGATCCCCGGGGAAGAACTAAGAACATGAGAATTTCACACTCCCTCCGGGACAATGAGACACACCCTCCACAGCTGCAATGGAGCTGCAGGATTTCACACAAAATTTAATCATGTCAGGGCTCCAGAAAAATAACCAACAGGAGGTGGTAGATAGATAGATAGGTGGAGAGACAGACAGATAGATTGAAGATAGATAAATAGGTGACAGACAGATATAGACAGATGATAGACAGATGAAGGATGATAGATATATGTATAGATATAGACAGATGATAGATATAGTAGATAGATGATAGATGACAGATAGATATAGATAGATGACAGATGATATATGGTAGGTAGATAAATAGATGACAGATATAGATAGATGATAAATGATGGATGATAGATATATAGATAAATGATAGATGATAGATGGTAGATAAATAGATGACATATATAGATAGATGATAGATGATGGATGATAGATATAGAGATAAATGATAGATTATAGATAGACATACGTAGATGATAGATGGTAGATAGATGATAGATGACAGATATAGATGATGGATGATAGATGTATAGATAAATGATAGATGATTGATATAGATATATAGATAGATGGTAGATGATAGATACTTAAGAGATTTATTATAGGAACTGAACTGGCTCATAGTTATAGAGGTCAACCAGCCCCATAATACACTGTCCACAAACTGGAGATCCAGGGAAGCCATTGGTGCAATACAATGTGATCCAAAGGCCTGAGAATCAGTGGCACTGGTGTGAGTCCCAGGGTCTGCAAGCCCAAGGATCTTGAGGAGCTGGGCAGGAGAAGACAGACTTCTGGAAGGAAGTCAACTGCCCTTTCCCTGCTCGTGCTCCATGGGCGCCCTCAGCAGAGTGGAGAGTGCCTGCCCCACTGGCAGTGGATCCTCTGCACTCAGTCTGCCAATTCAAATGCTACTCCCTCCAGAAACAGTGTCTCACCAGCGCCTGGCTGTCCCCTAACCTAGCTAAGACCACGCCCAAAGCTGACCATTGCAACCCTTCTGCCAGCCCTGTAAGCAGCAGGTGTCCCATCACCTGGCTGCATGGCCCATGTCTCCCCACTTTACTCCTCCCGTTTTGTATTTTCCCTTCTGTTTTCTGTATTTTTTCTTTGCTGTCTCACTTTTCTTCTATTTGTCTTGCAGACAGGTGGATGTGGTGGCCCCCAGCACACAGGCATTTCAGGTCTTTTCAATACTGTGTTTTCAAAGTGACACTGTTATTGTAGCACTTATGTGTTTCTTAACCAATTGACACAGTTGGTCAGGGTGTATTTTCTCCATGAAAGATGACCTGGCTCTGCTCCCACCCATGTCCCTAAGTCCCTTTTCAACAAACTTGTTGAGGACCTAGAGGCCAGGCTCTGCTCCGGCCGGCTGCCCAGACGCTTTGCCTGCTGATTTATCATCCAGTCCTCTGATGTTGATAGAGAACAGTGCTCGTGCAGGATTCGCTGTGCCCAGTGAGGCTGCTCCTACTTCCAGCAGCACCTGCTGATTCCTTCCACTGGCCTCTGCAACAGGTTCTGCTGTTACCTCCAGTTTCTCAGGTGAGGAACCAGAACAGGACACAGAGAGCCAAAATGGCTTTCCCTGGCCCCACGTGGAAGATGCGTTTAGCCAGGATTCAAAGCCGGCATCTGGGCTCCAAGATGCCTCCAGCCAGGAGGCTGCTCTGGGACCTTAAAAGCTGTTGGCTTCAACTCTTTCACCTGCGCAGACTCCATCTCCCCACCTCCCCTCTCATAGATTCCTTCTCTCCCGTTGGCATAACTCTACAGTTCCCAAAGAAACCCTGCTTACACCGTGTCACCAGGGTTAAATTTTGTCAAAGCGAAATGTTGGAACCACGGCGATAAGTTCACAATGTGAGCGTGCAGGTTTATGGGCTGTGGGGAAACCCTGAGCTGGGACGCAGCACCTGAGCTTGGCACAGACACACGGGCAACCTCAGTTCTAAAACTTGCAGAATCTACTGGGGCACAGTTGCAGCGAGATTTCCAACATTTAGTTTGGTTTCCTAAGAAATGGGGAAAGCTCACCTGAAGCCTAAGAAATCTGGGAGAGGCAGGAAGCCTAGCCCTTCAGCTGCTGCCTGCAGAAGGGCTCTGGGTGGCCGAGCTGCAGTGCCCCAACCCAGCGGTGTCCAGTTCAGCTCCTGACGCTCAGCTGCACTGCACGTTATCAGCACTGGGCTCCTTCGGGTCACTAAGCAAATCTTCAACACGTATTTTTCTCCTCAGCCTCTTTTTCTTTTTATAGGAGCGGAAACAGGCCACTGTGCATGCTAAGCAAAAGCCATGGGCTTCCCATTCTCTCACAGCTGCAAAGCCACCCAGCGACTTCCCTGATGTCCCACCCGGAAAGGAAAAGCATGCTTCAAACCCAGCACTGGTGGAAATTAGGAACGGAAACCAGGAGAAACTTGAAAGATGGGCTTCAGTTTCGTTCAGTCTGCCGCTCACTCTCCGAGCACGCATCACTGCAGCTCACTGATTACAATTCCATGTGAGATGCTGCCAGGACCACCGGCTCTGGCCTCCGACCCTTCAGCCCCTCGCTCCAGACCATCCCCACGCCTGTCCTGCCCCTTCCAACACATGTGGGTAAAATACCAGTCCCTACATACTTAGTGCTGTCAGGGATAAGAGAAGAGCTTTCAGTTGGTCAATACTTCTTCATCACAACTCGCCTTGGAGTAGAGGTTTGCAGACGGCTGAGCAGAGTGCACAGTGCCTGCCTGCTCCCCACATGGCCCGTTTCCTGGTGGCTCAGGGTGCCGTGGCCCAGTCGCTGTCCTCACATTGCTGTTTGCTGGGACCCACAGCCTGCATTAGGACTCGCTTTCCCCTTGCGCAGTTGTGCGAGTTTTCCTGGGTGCATAAAGCATGACAGAAACACGGAAGAGGGCCACAGCCCTGGCGTCCCCCTGGCCCTGCCTCGCCGCCCCTCCCCGATCCCTGGCCACCCCTGGTCCTCCTAATGTCCCTGTGGTTTTCCTTTTCCAGGATGTCATAGGGGGAACCATCGCCTTTTGGGATTGCGTCTGTCACTAAATGACATGCCAGGTCCCCTCCTCGTCATCTCGATGGCTCACAGTATTCTATGGTGTGAAAAAACCACAGGGCTTTTTTCCCATTCACTACTGAAGGACTCCAGGTTTGGCAATTATGAACCAAATTGCTACAAAAGTCCTTGCACCGGTTTTTGTAAGAAGAGAAGGATACTTCTAATAATTATAAAATGAAAGAATTACAGTAGATGCCACTTCCAACATTATTACCCAAAAGTAAGCAGCGGTCGCAGGGCAGCTTACATGTGTTTTGCGCATCGTACATACCACGTAGACACTTGATTGTGTTCTACATATTCTACTCCAGCTTCCTAAAACTCATCCCTTAGCAACTGGAAAGCCAACTATCAGAGCCCAACACGACAGGAGTTTGTCTTTTGAGGACGCTGGGAGAGGTGTTTGGCAACGCTGTTAGAGGCAGGGCTGCCTCCATCCTCCCCACAATTGCACGGGCTCTGGTTTCCTCCTGACAGTCCCTGGCTGCGAGATGGAGGGGCAGCTGGCTGCCAGCAGAGCAGAAGGTGCAGCTCCTGCAGGCCTCCTCCAAAGAGCTCCGGCCTCCAGGAGGCTCCCCTCAGTCTTCAGTCAAATTCCGCTGGCCAGGCATCGCCACCTCCAGGTGGCAGGGAGGCTGGGGAGGCAAGTGCTCCTTTCTCTGGAGTTCTGTAGGGGATGCAGTCTAAGGAGAAGGCTTTGGAATGACTGTCACATTAGCTGAATCTCCAGGTCTTCTCTCTGCAGAGCATGAACTATAAGCTAAATGATCAACCAACAGGACATAGCCAGGCTGGCACATTCGAACCTGCCCTGCAACTCCACAATGGTCTCCTTGCTGCTCACAAGAGACCAACCAGAAGTGGGTACCAAGACCTCCTGGCTGCTGCTGCTTCCCAAGTCACCTGGAGGGGAGGTGCCTGCAAACCTCCTGCTGTACCGTCTCTTGACATGTGACATGTGCCAAGCTTTCTAGTTGCCTGATGTTTAAGGTCGTGCTTTGCGTGTGGGGTTGAAGGCAGAGGAAGAGTAAAGGAGGCACGAAGTCCTCTTTGGTGGAGGGAAATCCCCTTGATTTTCCACTTCTGTTTCTTAGGCATCGTTGTCTCTTGGGTCTTTGTGGCATCTTTCTCCTGGTCTCACTCCAAACACTTAGCTCCACGACCTCTCTATTAATCGGCTCTCCCACACTGGTGCTTGGGCATTGATCGGGAGAATAAAATGCAAAAAATTCACGAGATGCAGTCCTGGACTCTAAGAACTGAAGTTTTCCCAGGAAGCAACCATGTTCACAGAGGAACATTAATGCAAAAGTAGAATCTTTAAAACAGGGTTGTTCTTAGTTTAAAATGATTTGTCTGGGGACTCCAGATCAAGCCCCTGTTCCCCAGAGACACTGGCTTAAAATCCAGCCCTTTCTATGGGCTGTGTGCTGCTCAGGGATGGAGGACAAAGGCATTGAGGAGAGGTGACGCCCTGGGGGTTGCCAGTAGACTGAGTCTCACGTCTGTTATTAAAAGTCTTTCTCAGCTGCAGTCCTGGAGAAAACCACTGAAACCTGTATTTCACATCCTTCCCAGAATGGAAACTCCAAGGGCGTGTCTCACCTGGCAAGAGAAACAGAGGTGGAAGCACTGGTTCAATGAGGAGGGCCTCCTGGAACAGCCTGCTGTGTCTTCCAGCTGCTCTCCCTGCTGAGAGGTGGCATCTTGCTGAGAGCTCCACCTTGCAAGAGAGCGCCAGCCAAAACCCAAAGCAGCACCTGCTGCAGGGAAGGAATAACTACACACAAGTGCCCTCTGGCTCAGGCTTTCCAAATGGAGGGTCCTGCCTTCCTGCCGCAGCCGAGGGTTCTGTTTTGTGGATGCTTCTCTCCCACCCTTTCCAACACCCGGGCACTGGGAGACACTGGAGGCTGCAACCTTTACGGACAGCTGAGAGGAACACTGAAAGCACAAGTCCTTCCCCTGGGTCCTGAACCACCTGGCGCCTCAGATCAGCAGCAGAGGATGATGTGGACGGGCGACATGTCAGGCGTGGTTCTGAACCAGCAGACTCCGAGACGCAGCACCTCTGCCCCCGGCTGATGTTTGGCAAACACCGTCCAGATATAACGGAGTGCGATGTTTGCAATGTGTCCCGTCGAGGTGGAAGCCAACGTGAGGCCATTCTTAAAAAATGCTCAGCTGCTCACTTGCCCCCAATGGTTTCCATATGGGCAGGCGGAAAGCTGCTTTCTCTTGAGCGGGGTGGAGTGGGGTTGGGAGGAGGCTAGTGCAGGAGGATGGGGTTAGAGAAAAGGACCAAGGTCATTTCAAAGTTCTGGCTTGTCTCTCCCTGCCTGACTGTGAGGATTCTGGAAAACTGAGGCTGTTTGATCCTAAAAATATAGTGAGCCGCTGATCCACTGTCCTCCCTCTGAAAACTGGGTCACCAATCCTATGGACTGGGTCAGAGACACGTAACAATTCACATCTAGCTTTTACGTTTGTTTCAGGAATTCAACCATCTTTAGAGTAATCATGAAAGTCAGCCTAACAATGTCCTGAGTGGTATTCCATCCAGACACTCTGTTTTATTGGAGAAAAGAATAAGAAGATAGTAATAAGAGCTGTGAGTGGGACAGGGATGAGAGAGGACCCAGCTGACCCCAGAGCACAGCTGTGCTGCCTGTGGGACCCCTGGAGAGGGACCTGAGTGTCCACCATCCCCTTGTTCCACCTCTTGTCTGCTACAGGGGCTGCCTCCTGGCAGCAGCCAAGCTCGGGGATCGGAACCCAGCAGAGTAGCAGAACAACCAGCCCAGTCGCAGCCGCTCACAAGAAATAACAAACCCTGCGTACGGGGGTGGGTAGAGATAAAACTAGGTGCTGCACCCCTGAAACCAGGAAAAAAGGCAGTAAAACAAGCTCAGGTGAAATAAACAAGAATCTACAAAGGAAAGTGGAACCTAGCAACCAAAAGGCTGCTGAAGGCTGCCCACCCTGCTCAGGCGGACGCATGTTCCTGCAGGGTGATTCGCCCAGAACCCGTCTCGGAGTTCTGGGCAAGCATACCCCAAAGAGCGTGAGCGTAAATAAAATGCAGGCACAGGGAGGAGCCACCAAATGCCTGTCCACTGTAGGCCTGGAAGAGCAGGTAGACATGGGCAGAACCGACAGCACTGGTTTCCCAGAATGGAGGGGAACACACGGTCTCAAATGCGAGGACCCCCAGGCTCCAGACAGGAGAGGATTTTAAGTCCACACCTAGTCATGGCATCAGTGAATTTCAGCACATCACGGACAAAAGCCAAAGGGAAGTCAGGCTGTCCTAGAAGACAGAGGTGAGGAAGGTGAGGAAAAGCTGAAAAGGATCGCAGAACCTGGTGGAGGAGGTGACAGGGGGCAGCAGCAGCAGGTTTGCTGCACACAGTGCACGGTGGGGGCCTGCAGCCTGGAGAAGATGGAGAGGAGGGAGGAGGAACAGCCAAGGGCCCAAGGTCCTGGGGAGGAGACCAGCAGGCAGGTGGGAGCCTCACCCTCCTGGGTCTGCAGGATCCTTCAGAAGCCAGGGAAGACCTCAGAGCCATGGCCGCCCCATCCCCATGTCCAGTCTGCCCATCCATCTCCTGTCTGAGATCCAGCTGGAGGCCCAGGGGACCTCAACAGGGACGCCTTTGCTGAGTTCCTGGGTTCACCCCAGGAAGAACATGAAGTCGCCACACGGAAGTGTGCCCCTGCTTCAGGCCTCACGAGGACGTCACCAGGATGTGCCTCCACACAAGTCCCTAAGCTTTCGTCCCTGTACCACGGGGTTATGTGTCGTGTCAAGATGTGCTACTTCAAACGGAAGGGGAGCCAATGCAGCACTCATGTAGAAAAGCTAGGCATCCCTCCCTGAAGGGTCCCCCAGAGGGTGACAAGTGGACAGACAGGATGTAGGCCTGGCTTGCTACCCACAAGGTGAAGGGCTTCATGATGTCACCAGGCCTCTGCTACCCAGGCTCTGGCTGGGGAGGCCATCGACAGGTGTGGCAACTGCACCACAGAACGAGGCCTCAGCCGAACTCGGAGCCCCCACCTGCTGCCTCCAGCTGCAGGGGTCTCTTACCCTGCAGAGTGGGCTCATCAGAGTCCAACAGCTCCCAGTCTTAGAAGGGAAACCCCAGACAGATGCTCCTTCTTAGAAACGGCCACGGTGGCCTCAGCCCAGGTCACTCTCTCGCTACCTGGGAAGGACCGGCAGTAAGTGGTCCATGAGCCAGCTGTGGAGGGAGCCCCCTGCGTTCAGCTGGGCCCCTGACGCCTGGCACTTAGCAGGACAGCTGCCCCGACCCGATCACTCACCCCTCTCTGCCTTAAATGCTTCGCACATGCAGTTCGGAATCCTCATAGTACCATATGGTCCAGCACAATCTCATGACTCTCCCAGGCGTATGAATACCTGAGGACCTGGGGCTCCCAAAGACAGGCACCCAGGGTCAGCTGGCCAGGGTCCATGCCACTGAGAACCGAGCTCTGCTGATTCGCCCCGAGGAACAATGGCCACAGCTATTGGTTCATCGTCAAGAAAAACGACCGGACACTGGTGCCTCCCAGGGGTTTGGACTGATTTATTACATGCCACAGGCTGGGAGACACCGGGAGACTCACACAGGAGAGCTGGCCATCGGCTCATACTCCCAAACAGCCGGCCACACCAACACTCCTCACCACCATCTCTGCAAAGTCCCACCCAGGAGCCAGACGCCCAGGCAGAGTGTGGAAAGCGTTCTCTCACCCCTGGGCGGATGCAGTCCACCTGCCTCGGGCCAGGGCTGCACCAACCTGCAGACCAGCTGTGCGCAGTGCCCACCACGTAGGCTGGATCTGATCACTTCATGAGCCAAAACCTGAGGCACACATGCATGCACAGGCGCACGCACACAGTGAGCGCGACCACTGCTTCTTTTGTTTTTTGTTTTTTGAGAGCGGGACAACGAGAAAGAGAGAATCAATTTTATTTAGTTTTGCCTGTGGCCTTTGTTGATCCTACACTTCATTTTGTGTGTGGTGCTGGGGTTGGAACCTGTGTCCTCGCGCATGCCAAGCAAGTGCCCTAACCACTGAGCCACCACTCCATCCCCCCACCCCCGCGCTGTGATCACTGTTTTAACACAGGAACTTGGAAATACACTAAGCCATGCTGACGGGGGTCTCTCAGATGCTGGGCGGAAGGTTTCTGCCCTTTGAAGTGGGTTTTCCAAGTCATTCATCAAGATTTGTGTCAGGCCTCCCATGTGCACACACACTGACATTCATGACATGCGCTCATGCACACACACTAACACACACATGCTCCCACACAGAGACCTACACTCGCCCATACACAGGCGTGTTTACCTACACGTGCACATGCACCACACATGCATGCATGGGCATGCTCACACATTTACCCACACATGCACACACCTGCACAAACACACACAGGCACACCCACATGAGGAGAAAGCAAAAGTGTTCTTGGCACCCCATCTTGGGCATCTCAGAACCTGCCTGAGAGAAGATACAGCTCCCTGACTAACAGCTCCTTAATGCTTCCCAGACCTCCTCCCCCCTGGTGCCCACCCAGCACAGGTGTGCACTGCCACCCAGCACAGGTGTGCACTGCCACCCAGTTTCACAGAGCTGGGTCAGTTCTTCAGGGAATAGCACCAGCCGGGCGTTGCCAGCTTTGAACCTCATTTCCACCTCTGACAGCCCTGCAACCTTTCTTGGATCTTGACATCTTGGGGTCCTAATACTCTCATCTAAAATGGAGCTCAAAACCCACCCCCTGGGCTCTGTGGAGAAACAGTCTTGGGAAGTCCCAGCATGCACTTGGAATTAGACAAGAGAGGGGGCCCAGACAGGGCAGGCAACAGTAGAACCGGCCCTGCCAGTTGCCTGCTCCTGCCCTGTGCTTCTGCCCTGCCCTCTGCCTCTTCCTGTTTTTGCTCCTCCCCCAGTGCGGTTCCCCCTCCAGCCACCTGGGAGGCAGGACACCTCCCTGTCTGCCCCTTGTGGACCACTGGGCAGCAGGAACAGGTGGGCATCTGGCCTGCTGGCCTCTGCAGGCAGGTGCTGTACGCTGGGCTCTGGATTCCCAGCTCCTGGGCCTCAGCCAGCTTCCCGACTGGGAAGGACAGTAGGAAGGAAGCCAAGGGCCCCCAGGGCAGCAGAGCGTTTAGTTCACATCAGGCAGGTCCCACGCCTCCAGAACTAAGAATCTGAAGAAGCAGAGACTTGCCTTGGTCAGCTATCCCATTATTTTCTCTCTTATTGCCATGAAATTCTTCGCTGTATCTGTGAAATTCAACCACTTCTTCAAGATCCACCTTAGACCAACGGAGAGAAAATGGCAGTTGTCCCTCTGCCAAAAAAATAACTCACATTCCCTTGTCCCCCTCCTCCCACCAAGGCACCCTGAACCCTGAGGAACTGGACATAACTTGGGCAGCAAATGCCAGTCGGCCTTTTCATTTTGTGTCAGCAAAAGTAAGAGCCAGGGAGGGTAAGGGACACTTACCTATCCCCGACCCTGAGCCAAATTTATTTTTTATCTCTCTAGTTGTTATTGCTATTCTCTTCTATTCTTTTTGCATCATTTCCAGCCTGGCCTCTACTGTTTTTAAAGTGTGGAGACAAAATCCGGGTATAATACATCTGATATGCCAAGATATTTCCAAAATTCCCCAACCAATTCCGCCTAGTGGAGTTTGCCACGAGATGAGTCACGATCGCTGATTAGCGTCAGAGGTGCATGGCACCCTGACTCCGTGCCAGCTATCATGCCAGGCACTGGGCAACCAAATACAAGACATGGCTGTTATACGCAAGCACAATCCTAGCAGATCTGTAAGCGAAATGACTCTTGAATGCCTTGACCCTGCACACAGGTCCACCCAGCCACCATAAATGTGTGATCGGTGACTGGCAGAAGACCTCTGCTTGAGAAAAGCCAGCGATTGCTTTATAAAGAAGACAAGAGCATGGCGACTACAAGAAGAGAAGTGTGCCGGGCAGACAGGAAGCTGAGAGCCGAGAAGGCAGGGACAAGCCTGAGGCATCGGGATAGAGAAGGAGTGGAGTGGTGGGTGATGGGGCAGGGGAGTGCAAATGAAGGAACTTTTTTCCAAACTGGACCCTGACAGCTCACCACTGAAGCATGTAGCAAGGGTGAGAGACAAACACGTTGTCTTTTGTAACGACCCATGTAGAGACTGCAGGAGAAGCGCCAGAAGCCAGATGGGACCCAGTCTTCCAGATGAGGACCTTAGTGAAGACCATAGTAATGGGAAGGCGTATGGGGTGGGGAGAGAGAGGAGGAAGCAGAGGTCACACGGGATGACCAGGGCTTTAGGTGGGGACCACAGTGAGTGCCGTGGCGATCTCCTGGTGCTAACAAGGTCACACGTGTTTCTCATGTGACTGAGTGCATGTCGGGGTCTTGATATTGGAATGAGGATCTGGAGAGGGCCCTGGAGCGAAGGTCCTGCTGCACCAAGATGGGGTGACACTGCCCCTGTCTAGACTCTCACCTCTAGGGATTGGTGCCTGGGACACCTCACCCAACTCTAGAGTCCTTACGCCTCTGGCAAACTCCATAATGCCATGCAGTTCAGGAAGCAGAGTCTGCTGGTGACTTCAAGTCTGCTCATCACTGAGGACTCTGCATCTGCACATGGCCAGTCGTGTTAATGCAGAGCATGAGCTGGCTTGGCAGTACTGTCCTCTTCTGAGGAGCGGAGAAGCCCTGAAGCATGTCCGGGAGCTGGCTACACCACTGAGGACATGTTGTAGAGAGGAGGTCACCATGGATGGCTCCGGTCCTTTTGTGAATTTTGGTCACAACTACCTTATCAGGTACAAACTGAATCTTGTTGCGTTCTATTGGTAAATGGATTTTGGAGAATCCTTATCATGAGAAAGCACCCATCAGCATCCACACATACATTTCCTTCACCAGGCCAGAGAACTGCAAAGACAGGTCTTCCAGGAGACCATAGTCTAACACACCTGAGCTTCAGGGAGGCCTCGCTCCAACCAAGGGGTGGCGAAGAAGTGGGGACATGGAAATGGGACACTTGCAGGAAGGGGGAAGCCACCTCCCCACTGTGCTCCCCAGTGGAGGCTTGAGAAGATGAGGGTGGCTGGGCCACAGGGACAGAGGTGGCTCCCGTCCCTGCACACTTTGTAGAGGGAGCGTCAAGACAGACAGGCTTGGCTTTTCCACCTGTTTAGACGCCTATCACCCTGCTTTCTCTCCCCTGTGCACCCGCATCCTCTCCTTGTTCCACTGTGAATATGGCAAGGTCCTGTGCCCAGGGTGCACACAAGCAGATGGAAACCACGCAGCTGAGAGCAGGCTGTGGACCACGTGCCCCGGAGACTGCATTTCCCAGCTTCCCTGCAGTTATCCGCGCCTCTGCATCCGGTCTTACGCCAACAGAGATTCCAGGCAGCTGACAAACACTACGAAGAACGGAGCAGGGCGAAATAAGATGCAAAGTCCATGGCCACGAGAAACTGCACGGTCCAGGATGCAGGAAGGGGCTGCAGCAGGTGCAGGCAGAGCCTGGCTGCCCAAGAGCCTGTGGGCAGCGTGGAGAAGAGATAGAAGCCTGACTGCTGAGCTTGTAGGATTGAAGGAGAACAGGGGACCCAGCTACCCCGGGGCAAGGTGCCCACCCTGCACTGCAGTCCCAAGACATCTGCACTCAGCTTCTCACCGCCACACCCGTGTCTTGAGCTGCAGATTTTGGAGAAGAGGAATCTTGACTCTACATGCACAAGCAAATAGAAACCACGCAGCCACCAGAAATGCCGAGAACCACCGGTATCAACCTTTTTCCCTGAACAATCGAAAAGTGGTTTTTTGTTGTTGTTGTTGTTTTTTGAGAGAGAGAGGGAAAGTGAGAGACAGAGAAAGAGAGAATCAACTTTATTTAGTTTTTCATATGGCTTTCATTGCTCTGACACTTTGTTGTGTAGGTGGTGCTGGCATTTGAACCTGCATCCTTGAGCATGCCAGGCAAGCACCACAACCACTAAGCCACCACTCCAGCCCTGAAAAGTGTTTTAAAACAATGACGAGGAAAAGAAGATGATTTAAACCAATTCCGATTATCTGTACCCAGGCGACGCAGGTAGAGCAGAGCAGCCGGCGCACCCTGGGCACACACATCTATCCCTGTCCAGGACGGGCTTCCCTGCTGCTCCTGAGACTACGCGGTGCGTGCTCAGGGCCATCCTCCCAGGGCCTGGCCAGCTGACCAGCGTTCAGTCACAGGAGAAGCCATGCCCAGGACCTATTCAACGTGGAGACAGAGGGTCCCTGTCTCCTGACCTACTGTCCAAGTTGTAGTCTGCTAACTTTCCTCAAAGAAGTACAATACACCTGAATACTAAGCACACTCAGAGGAAAGTGGTGCAGGGGCTTAGCAGTGAGAGCATCACAGAGACTTCCAAGGTCAGGAGGTGACGAGGGTAAGAGCCGGATCGTCGTGCAAACACGGCAGGAGAGTGGTACAGAAAGCTGGAGTCAGAGCGAGCTGGTCTGGCTGTGCTCCTGCCCCTACAGGAAATAGGGAGCCATCTGCTTGGAGAAGACTGTCAGAGAAACAGGCAGAGATGAGTCACGGATAAGCAGGACAGCAGTGGGGGTGCACAGAAACCAGGTCGAACTCAGACAAAGGCACGCACTGCATTTGTGAATTATGGCCACCCAAGCCCATTGCTGCTGCGGGATGGAGCCACGCTCCCTGCGAGCGAGGGTGGAGAGCCCGATGAGACCGCAAGCAGCTCCGGCAGGCCTGCCATGGCCACCCACCTCACTAGAGGAGGAGCCCCTCACCCAGAGTGGATTTCTGTGGTGTGGGCCAACACACTGGAGAGACTGATCTTCTCTGGGCCAGAGAGGAGCAGAAGAGACATGGGATGGCAGGTGTCACAAGGTGAGGGACCACGTCAGGGCTGATAAGAGGAGAAAGAGGAGGGATCTTTGAACCCTGAGCAAGAGACAGGGAGACCTGGGCATGTCTAACCAGATGCTTCCTCATAGACAAGGAACTTTAAAATGCTTTGAATTATTAATGCAGCAAAAGTGAAAAACCACATGATCCTATCATTAGGAGCTAGCAAGCCACTCCAACATCTATCCTTGATTTTAAAGACTGTTAATAAAAGAACTGAAGCAAGGCTGGAGAGGCCGAGTCAGAGGAGGCCGGGCTCCTCAGACCACACAAGGCCAATGGGAAGCCCGAAGGCCGATGGGCATCCGCCGAGGACTTAACACAGGGCTGCAGGGGGCCGGGCATATTTATGAATTGTCCCCCTGAGGAAACTGTCCCATCTCCACCCAAAGGTCAGCATCATGAAAACTGGGAGACCCAAGAGCACTCCCATAAATTCCTTATTGTTGCTACTCCTTAATATTCTGGAAGCGTTAGGCAACACAACAAAATGAGGAAGATGCGCAACATTAGATTTGGAAAGGGAAAGTAAAATCACACCATGCAGGTGATGTCATTGACTCTCTGACACACTCAAAAAACTAATCTAAGTAACCAGTACAAATGACCTGGGGAGGCAGGAAGGTGCATGGGTACATGTCAGCATTGTGTCAAATAGATCAGCCCACTCGCACTGACGGGAAGGATCCCAAAGCAGCCGTAGGTAGGTTTCTTACCATCAGAGAAGAGAGTTGCAAATTCCACAAGGAGAAAACCAGAATGAACTGCAGGTAACTGAACTGGAATGGGGATGCTGGTATAAACTTCTGATTTTAAACATAGATAAGTACAGAAACAAAACACTTATGAGTGTATTTGTGCATGTGCATGTCTCTGTCTCTGTAGAGACACTGAAATGAGAAGCCAAAGGACCACCTGGAAGGGACTCCTACTACCCAAACCCAGGACTGTTTGAGCTTCACAGTGGAAAAGGATGATAAGGTAGTTCAACCCCTGAATAAAATAGGATCACGTGAGTCCCTCCTCCTGTAAGTTGTGACAGGGGCCACTTCGTGCTTTTAACAAGTCTGCTGCTTGGCCACTCGTGGCTGACATTAACTGTAACGTGGTTTCTGAGCTTCCTCTTCCTGTGCCTCCTCGCTGTGGACGGAAGCAAGATGAATGCTCCCCCTGTCCTAAGCTGAATTGCCTGTCCTTCAGCTCACTGTCCACAGGAACGAAGAACTCTGGACCTGGAATCTGGAACAATGGCTCTCTTTCAAGACTAGAGATTGAACATTAATCGTATCTACTGATAATGATACTTGAGAAGCAGCCCATGTATTCCCCCTTTTAAAGTCCTTAGAATCACAGCTTCTGAGACTTGAATCTACTCATTTCACAAATAAAACTTTTTGATCTTTTTTCTCAAAATCTTGTCCTCATTATTAGATTGGCCCTGGGAACAAGGGCAAAGCTTTTGGTATCAAATTGACTAATGAATAACTGAAAGTTTGAAGAGGAAGAGAATGTTTATACGATTTCAGAGTATCTTCTCCCAAATCCCTCACCAGCTGCAGGGGAAGAGTGTGACTTTGTAATGGACTGGGAGCCCCTACCCCAGCAAGCCATGAGAGGCCAAAGTGGGCACCATCATTTGTAGCAGGACAGGTTTGCATTCCTCCCAATGGGGAACCACTGCACACCAAAACTGACTCAAACCAAGACAACCTGGGAAGTGGATTACCCATCATCTTCAAAAACACCAAAATCACCAAAGACAGAAATTTCTCCAGACCAAGGAGACAAAGTACAGTGGATGGCATCAGGAGAGTCCCTTATTCCATGAGGGATGCCATTAGAGTGACTGACAATCTTGAGCCAGGTGTGAGGATCAGATGGCAGAGACGCATCAGTGTTAACCTCCTGATTGGGGTCATTGTAATTCGGTACAGTATGAGAATGTCTTTGTTTCTAGGAAATATATACCAAAATATTTACAGTAATGTTTCAGTACTAAAAAAAAAGTCACCCTTGCAACTCTTTTGCAAGCTTGAGATTGTTTCAAAGTGTAAAAACTGCTTATCAAATTTTTCACAACATTTACCATGTACAAAATAACTTTAAAAGATCTGATGGAAGAAATGATTCCATTTAGTAAGGGCAATAAAAAAGAGATGTACATAAAGGAAATCAGCAAAATCTGTAAGAAGAAAATTTACAGTGCTGACCGACACAAAAGACCTTTTAGCATATACCTTTGTATCTTCTAAATTTTTTATCTCTTGGACTTATTTTTTAATAAACGAAAACAGTGCGTTGAAGGAAGCGTCATCGGAAGGTGAACTGGGTCCCATTCACACTCTGATAAGGAAAGGAGAACTTACATAAGTTGCTACAACAGAAATCAACAAGTCAAATCTCTGTCAAAACAAAAACAATGGCACGGAGATGAACTATTAAACCCAGCATCCTTGAACATGGTCGAAGGCTGCGTGTGACTCACAGCACCGCAGGCTGGCAGCGCCCAGCCATCCACGGTTCAGCTCACCCAAACCCAGGGCAATGGGTACTCCCTTCTAGAAACCTCCATGGGACTTTAGGGGATCCCCAAGAAGCTATGCACCACCGACTCAGGCATGCGCTCTTCTTCCTGTAGAGACCAGAAATTCCTTGTGGGTTGGCAAAATAATCTGCCATCGCCATTGCAATGGTCTGCTGTTGGGCACATTGCAAACATGTGATTGTGAGCATTTCACTGTCTTCTTTAAGCTAAGGCCCAGACTGTATAGTGCCTTGCCAACAAAGAGCCCAATTCTACATATATTCCACTGAAAAAGGAAGGACAGAGGGCAAAACTATAGTGATCTATTGCTTCTAAAATCTAAGAAGAGCGGAAAAGTTTAAGCCATCAGGCCTAGGAACTGAAATGAAACTATGCTAGACATTTCCAAAGATGATTTGACATTTGTGTTTGCAAACTTACATGTAGGCACCCACAGAACTTTTCGTTATTTATTTCATTATTTTACCTCTACCTGTCAGATGCAGACCAGGCAGATTTCACTCCTGAAGAGAAAAACAAAGAATGGCACGTGCTGTCTCGATGCTAGGTTTAACTTTGAAGCTGTGAAAGTGTAAAGTGAGAGGAGATCGGACAGAGGCCAAAAGGCAGAAAGAACAGAAGCCAGGGTCCCTGGACAAGGCCTGAGGAGAGCCAGCTCCACAGCAAAGGAAGCCCAAAGAGCCTCCCTCAGAGCAAGAGCCACGCTCAGTGCCCAGGTGCTTCAGCGGGAAGCCTGGGCCCGGCCTGGCTCAGCTTGCCAGGGCACAGCACTGCGGAAGGACCTGCCTTTCACTGAGTCAGGCAGTGGAGAAGGTTCTGTTCCACTGGGTGGGAAGAATTCCATTCTCTCTGGTGGAACTGCCACTAGTCAAGCAAAGAGGGAACACTGCGTTGCGGGCTCCCATGCCTCTCACTCCACCGCAACCGGTGAGTCCCAGTCCTCGGTCATCAGAAAGTCACCATCAGGAGGCTAGAGCAGTGGCTCAGCAGTCACAGTGCTTGCCTGGCATGCTCAAGGAAGTGGGTTCAAACCCCAGTGCCATGTACACAATGAAGTGTCAAAGCAACAAAAGCCACATGAAAAACTAAATTAAAAAATTGATTCTCTCTCTCTCTCTCTCTCTCTCTATATATATATATATATATATATATATACACACATATGTGTATATGTATATATATCTGACAAAGACCATCTCTGGGATGCCCACTCTTCTGCTTCTTACTGGAAGAATTTGGAATAAAGATTGTGCTCTCCAGATGTTTTCTGGGGCCTGCTGGACCAGGCTCTCACCATTAGCTGAAACAACTGTCCCCAAACAGAGGCAAGGCCATGGACATCCAAACAGGAACATGGCAAGCCCATGGAGCCCAGGCCAGGGTGAGGACAAGAATGCTCTGCCTTCAGGGAGCAAAGGTCCTTTCTTTTCTGCCCTTTCCTTCCCTGCTTTTCTCTTCCATTTCATTCACTTGAGAAAAAATTAGGACTCCCTAAAAACAAGTTAACTTCATGACCACAGAGAGGCTGCTAGCCACACTTTGGGCCCGCTGGTGGAGACTCACCCAATGTTCTAAGATCGTCTCTAAGGGTTCCTGAGTGCTGTGTGGGGAAGGAAAGGGGGAGTTTCTAAGTCAGCAGACACTGACTAAGGAATGCATCATGAACAAAGGCTTATAACCTTTCCTTACTATGCAGGCCTTCTGAGGCAGTGGCTGGCTCCTGGCTGTCTGGGTATGCAGGTGGTGCATAGCAGAGACCACAGGAAGGCGGAGGCAGGTGAGTGATCGGAGCCCAAGATCACCTGCCTGAAACAGGGGAGCCAGAGGGTCACAGGAACACGTGATGAACCTGGCACGGACGGACAGGAGCGGTGTGGGTTTATAGATATAGTGACATCAGCTTTCTTCTTTGTCAGAATCCATCCTCTTTAATGCCTGGGTGATCTCTTCCTTCAACAACAACAAAATTTCTTAATAAAACTAAGGCACTTTTGCTGAAAAATGACCTGCCCTGTGACCTAGTCATCACCTCTTTTAGTCAGCTTTTCCATCAGTGTGACCAAAAGACTTGACAAGGACAACCTAGAGGAGGAAACACTTAACTGAGGCTCGCAGTTTCAGAGGTTCATTCGGCCAATTCCATGGCTCTGGGCCCCAGGCGAGGCAGAGCTTCATGGCAGAGCTCAGGACAGGGCCACAGGAAGCCAAGAGGGCTCCACTCACCAGAAGCAAAATATAGACCCCACAGGCATGTCCCCAGTGACCCACCTCCTCCAGCCACATCCTACCAGCCTATTGCCACCCAGTAGGTCCATTCAAGTGGATTAATCCACCAACTAGGACACACCTCTCATAATCTAATCATTTCCCCTCTGGAAGGTCTTGCATTGCCTCAGACACGAGCTTTTGGATGCCTCTTATCTAAACTGTAACAAAAGCAAAAGAGTTTTACCTTTACATTTTCCAGCATCTTGGTGGGACTGCAAACTGATACAGCCACTCTGGAAAGCAGTGTGGAGACTCCTCAAAAAATTAGAGCTGGAACCACCATAAGACCCAGCTATCCCACTCCTGGGTATTATCCCAAAAGAGCTAGAATTGGCATACTACAGAGATATTGCTTCATCAATATTTATAGCAACTTAATTTACTATAGCTAAAGGATGGATCCAACCCAGATGCCCCTCACTTGATGAGTGGATTCAAAAACTGTAGTACATATATACAATGGAATACTACTCAGCTATTAGAGAAAACAATATTATGGCATTTGCAGTCAAATGGATGGAGATGGAAAAAATTATGCTAAGTGAAATATCCCAAACTCAGAGACTCAAGGGTTGAAGGTTTTCTCTCATTTGTGGATGCTAGAATACAATCAGAAACAGTAAGCTAGATGGCTAAACTAACAATTACCTCAACATGTATGAATTTTTACACGAACAGGGGGAAGCTTGCCTAAGATGCTGGAGGATGTAGGGAAGGGGGCAGAGAGCGTAGAGGGAATAGGAAGGAGATCAAGGAGACAGGAGGGAGGGAGTATGGGGGAATCAACTCAGAGGGGAACCTTCGACTTCCATGAGAAGTCCAATTAACACGGGGGTTTAATAGGGGGAAACACGGAACCATGGGGAACCCAAGGGGGGAACCAGGGAATGGCATCAGCCTTGGCTTTCGCTGTCATTATACATTTGTTCTTGATTGTTTGATAATGATTCCCTTCTAATTGTAAGTCCATATTTAACGAATAATTAAAAAAACATTTTCCAGCATCTACAAACCACCACTTGAGTCAATCTATTCCATTACTGAATAATTTTTTTAAAAATGCTAAAAGCTTATGTTTGGCTTGCTTGTCACCATATAGTGATGTCAGCAATAATGAGTGGAGAACTTCTTATCAATGCACATATATGTGGCTTTACTTCTTCACCTCTCTCGTTCATATCTGACCAGTACTGACTTTCAAAAACTCATGTTTCTATTTCATTAAAACATGGCCGCAGAGGGTTGGGGATTTAGCTCAGTGGCAGAGCGCTTGCCTAGCATGCACAAGGCCCTGAGTTCTTCCGTCCTCAGCCCTGAAAAAAAAAAAAAAACATGGTCACAGGACCTCTCCTGCAAATTATTATCCCAATGACTGCAGAAATGCATACGAAACAGACACGCTTTTCTCTAGAATCATTGAAGCTGTCCAGGTACCCTGTCCCAGAAGGACTGGCAGGATCCTGGAGGCCTGGAGGAGGGGTGCCCAGCAGGTGGGGGCTACACTTCTTCTGGGAGGCAGAGGTTCAGAAGGGACTCCAAGGAAGTCAAAAAGTCTCCCTTAGGGCACACAGTGGGACAGGAGTTGTAAAGAGCAGACACACTGGGCACCCACACACAGCAGGCTTGGCTTTAGCTGCATGGGTGGCAGGCATGGTGAAAGGAGGTACAAAGGGACCCAGCTTGGATCGCCGCCCTTGCTGGACCACAGCTTGGTGGACCACAGCTTGGTGGACCTACTGGTAAAATAGCTTCATGCCTCATTTGGCCAGTCACTGCAGGAAAGGTGGCAATTTCCTCAGGCTGAGGAGCAGACCCTAGTGCCTGCACAGCCTGGTCCCCCGCATGCTTCTGGTGTGGGAGAGCGGCCTGTCTTCTTCCTCCCTGCCTGGGATTGCAGGAGTGACTGGAGGTCCACGCCCCAGGCTTATAGAGACGCTCTTGGATTTGGTCTGACAACACAGATGGGCAGAAGCAGAGAGCACGGGACACTGAATCTACCTGGAGCTCTTCTAAAGCTCTGCCTGGGCCCTGTGCTGGAGCGCATTTGTGCGCCTGAGGTCTCCAGAGAGTCCCATTGGTAGGGTCCTCGGCCTTGTTCACCCGCACTGGGCACTCTTTAGTCGTGGCCTACTTGCTGGGCTTCTTAACTACTGGAGGACCTGCAAAAGAGACCTGAGGTTTCCGCACTTATGAGAACTTACTGCTGCGGGGAGGGGCGGACAGCTCCAGCCGGCGTGAGGAGAAGGCCTCAGCGGCACTTTGTCCACTCTAGCCCGGTGCCCCTTGTGCGCCCAGCACCAAGCACAGGCCGAGAGTTCAGTAGGTTCTCAGAACACGTTTAGAGAGAGGAACGGAGCATGCAGCTCTGGGGACAGGGGTACCCTCAGTGTCCTCTTCCTGGGGCTAGAGGGTCTGCTTATTTCCCACTCCATGCATGGGAGCTGAGCTGTTCTCAGTGGCACTGTCCTAGACTTCATGAAATCCTCTGACAACGCTTTTGGTCCAATTTTCAATTTATCTGCATCATATATCGGGCAATCAAATAACAATGCTTCTAGAAACCTCAGACCAGAGACTGAACAAAACCAGAGGAGATAAGTTAAAAAGTGGGTGGGGCTAATGTTAGGTACAGAGGGCGTGGACTGAATCAACACCTTTTGGGCCAATGGTAGTTTTTCAGTGTGTCACATGTTCCTGTCAACACAGCATGAGGTCAGGCCTTGCACCCTTGAAGGGTGGTCTGCCTTGACCAACACCACCCTGAAGCCTGCTTCTTCTCAATGTGCTCTGGGACTTGGGTTTTCTGGAAGTCACCTGGCACTGGAGCTACCTGCATGGTGCTTGCTCAAGTCTGTGCCACACTGACCCAGACCTGAAAGCCAGACACCCCGGTTTCATTCTCAAAACTCCTAGGCGTTAAGGAACTGGACAGACTTATTCAAGACACTGGGGTTGCCTGGAGGGTCCCCTCTTTCCCCACAGACCAAATGAGTCTTCCTCCTTCCCCTTCCCCACATTCTCTCTGGAGCAGCCCCAGGCCTGGTCAGACGCCTCTGGAGCTCACCTTCGAAATAAGCCCAGATGCTCTCAGGTATTTCACCAACCAAAGGTCGCCATCATGGGAGCGATGCTGGTGCCAGGCACCAGGAGAACGGGAACTCTGCCCCATTGTAGACACTGACACTTAAAGAGGAGGCTTATTGCATTAGGGTAAAGGGGTGGCATAAAGTCAACTTTGTCAAGGCTAGCCCCACCCCAGCGAGACCCACCCATGTCATTATGCCGCCATTATGGGGTCCTTGATGGGAAAAATAGGGAAGGGCAGAAATCACACCCACAACCACCAGGAAGGTCAACTTGGGAAAGACAAGCGAGCCCTTCTCTTAAGAACATTTCTTTGGGAGATGGAGCAGTGGCTTGGCGGTTACGCACTGGCCCGGCACGCGCAAGTACACGAGTTCAAACCCCAGCACCACGTACACAGCTAAGTGTCAGAGCAACGAAAGCCATGTGAAAAACTCAATAAAAATTGATTCTCTCTCTCTCTCTCTTCCCCCTCCCTCCCACTGTCCCTCTCTCTTAAAAAAAAAAAAAAAAAAAAAGAACATGTCTTTGGGGGACTGGAGTGGTGGCTCAGCAGTTACAGTGCTTGCCTGGCTTGCGTGAGTACACAAGTTCGAACCTCACCACCACATACACAACCAAGTGTTGGAGCAATGAAGGCCACATGAAAAACTAAATAAAACTGATTCTCTCTTTCTCTCTCACTGCCCCTCTCTCTTAAAAAAAAAAAAAAACCAACAAACAAACAAACAAAAAAACCAGAATGTGCCTTTGGTTTTTCTCATGCATAGGGTCTATGACAGACATATTAAAAGAAAATCAGGCACCTTTCGTAAAGCTTCCCAGTGACTGATATAGAACATTAAACACATGATTTTAAAAAGCCAGTCTGTAGGATACAGATTTAAAATAAATGAGTGTTTACGTCCACTAAAAGGCATTTATAAGATGTTTCACAGAAACTGTGTTTGTGATAATTCCCAAGCTGAAACAACCCTAATGCCCATCAACAGCGAAAAAAATCAGTAGGTTGCGGACCAGTGATCCGGGGGGTTCTACTGGGTGCCGAAGGCCAGGCAACTGCAGCAACAGCTCAGATGAACGCCTTCGCGATGATGTAGCAAGGATCCCGGAGCAGGAGTGCGCGCCGTTTCCTCCCAGACATGTGGATTTGAAGGCAGGCGAGAGAACAGCGAACCCTGGCTGCCTCTGAGAGGGGGTTTGCAGTGGTGGGTGACAGGGAAGCCTGGCGGAGGGTTGAGTTGTCCTGCATCCTCGGGGTGCACATGGTAAAACCCCCATTGTTCCACTAAGATTTGCCTGGGACGTTCGCCTCAGAACAGGAGCTTGCTTCTTTATTTTTTATTACTATTTGGTGGGGGCAAGGATTAAACCCAGAGGTGCTCAGCCACTGAGCCACATCCCAGCTCTTTTTATTATTTATTTCGAGACAACTCACTAAGTTGTCTAGGGCCTCAGCGAGTTGCTGGAACTTGTGATCCTCCTGCCTCAGCCTCCCAAGTTGCTGGGATCACAGGTGTGTACCGCCGGGCCTGGCTAGAATAGGAGCTTTCTAAAACTGCAACAGCTCAACAATTAGGAAAAATACTGGCATATGAACAGAGTCCAAATACAGATAGTTAAAAATCCACTTTTGTCGCAGTTGACACCAGAGGAACCCAAATGGGGAAAAGCTGAAATTAACTGGCCAGGATACTTGAGAATGTCAACGCCACCGAGTTCCACTAGACTAGAAAGGCATGACGGCTCAATGCCACCTGTGACTCCTGACTGGACCCTACTCTGAGCAAATAGCCAGGCTGCCCTGGGGAC
The DNA here is from genome assembly GCA_004027875.1 of Aplodontia rufa. NCBI lineage: Eukaryota > Metazoa > Chordata > Mammalia > Rodentia > Aplodontiidae > Aplodontia > Aplodontia rufa. The sequence goes on along the minus strand of PVKS010014551.1, from coordinate 7,935 downwards.
ATCTGCATTTGTCTCGCACAAGACGGCAATGACACCTCGGCTCAGTATTGAGTGCGGCCGGGCTGTGGTCCTGCCAGCAGGTGCATCAAGACGGGCGAAGGGCTTACTGTTCACAAGATGAGGCTTTCTGGAGACAGCAGAGCCGGCTCCAGGCAGATCTGGAGACACTGGAGTGGAGGGAGCCAGGTGAGGGCTTTTCTGCAGAGGGGAGGGGGGCAGGTGAGGTTCCGAGCTCCTGGGGATTGGACCCCACTGGCACCAAGGAAGGACCACCCAGGCTTCCTTACCAGCTGGTGCAGGTGTGGGGCAGAGGGCGTGGGCAAGGATCTCTGCTTCTCTCTCGCCCATTCCTACCTTCGAATGCATCCTAAAGAAAACCTCCTTCCACAGCTGCCGGATGCTGTGCTCAGCCATGGGTATGTTCAGGCTCAGAGCAGATTTTCTTTCATGAATGAAAAACCGGCACAGACCATGTAAGCAAGTTTCCTTCTGATCTATGCCATTTGGAAGCAGAATTGCGCGGTTACTGTCGAGGAGGGTACTCAATGCCTCAGGTTGCTTCACTTAGGCACAGTCCCCATTTCATTCCACACGAGGCTGAGGCGTGCCTGCGGGAAACCGGCCAAGGCTAGGGGGATAAAGCAGCGGACAAGACGGGCACTACCATGCAGCCACCTGCAAACACGGCACCACCACAGCCCTTGGAGCTTCCGTCCTCACTGACGGAATCAAGACTAAGTGTGCAAAATGTATGGAACTGGTAAACCCAGGCTTACTGCAGTTTTGATGGAGTTCGAAAGTAATACTAATTAAAATGTTCGTGAATCTCCCCAAAAAGAACATTAGTATTCCATTCGAAAACAGTATGCGTTTTGATGGCACCGCTCTCTCTCCATCATTACTTACATTCCCCGTGTTTATTCTACAGCAAAATCACAAACCTATGCCTATTTATTATAACCAAGATGGACAAAACTCAGCACTGACCACCCCAACATCTCCTTTAACCAGTGCATACAGGAAGAAAGAGTCCCACCAACCCTGAAGTGCACGGTAAGTGTGACCACCCACATTGGGGAATGTTTATATTTCAAATATCCTATCCATCATTCTGAGGAGCAACCTGCCCCGTGCCTCAATTTCCAGTCTCCCAGGTGCGGTGTCCATGGCAGCTCAAATGGCCTAGGAAAGTTGGGCCAGGTGAAGACACAGTGTCCTTTGATGGAGTTTAAGTTTGTTATCACTGCCAGGAGTGGTGGCACACACCTGTAATCCCAACGGCTTCGGAGGCTGAGGCAGGAGGATCCCAAGTCCAAAGCCAGCTTCATTAACTTAGTAAGAACCTGTCTCAAACCAAAAAATAAAATAAAATAAAAAGAGCTGGGGAAATGGCTCAGTGTTTAAGTGCTGCTGGGTTTAATCCCTGGTAACCAAAATAAACAAACAAACAAACAAACAAACAAAAATTATCTCTTCTTTGACCAATACATAAATTTATGAACATAGTCAAAAAGATTTATGTGGTTGCTTCTTACAAAAGACCAATACCTTGAACACTATTCATTAATGGGTTTGTTCAGTCAGTGACAGAACACTGTGCCGTGGAATGCCACGCAGATTAAAAGTAAAATATGAAGTAGATCTGTGTGTGCTGATAAGATTCCAGGACAGAGATCGGGACATGAAGCAAGTGCAAGGAGAGAAGTGTGGAAGGACGCTGTGTTTAAACAAGGGACCCTGCATAGAGACCAGTATAGCATAGGACACTTCCAGCTGGCTACATAGTAACACTGGTGACCTCGTGGGGGGCAGGGGCGCTGAACAGGGTCCAGGAGGAACCTCCCATATCTGACCACCTTTAACAGATATATTATATATATATATATTCCTATATTGTGTATAAAATGCATAATATTATGACATTGGCCATTGTGAATGCCACCTTGTATTCATCAAGGAAGAAAAGAGAAATTCAAAGAGCTCTTGACAAAGGTATTTTTGGCAAGATTGAGCAGTTCTTTTGTTAAAAGTGCTCCTCCGGCTAGCAAGGTGAAGACGATTTCTGCTTACCTGCAAAGCAAAGGCTCCCTTCCTGTGACTGGCTCTGGCCCTGGAAGTCACAAGAGGCCGCCTTGTTCTGTGCCTTGCTCTCTGCTGCTGTGCAGCCCTGCTACAGGGGAGGGGAGGAAGCAGGAGGGAAAGGGAGGAGTGATGGAGGGGAGGGGAGGTGTCTGGAGGGGAAGGCAGGGGAGTGTAGAGTGCCAGGGGGGCAGGGAGGCTCATCCATTCTTCACACAGTCAAAGTCAGAGCTTGTAGACATTTGGCCAGATGAGGAGAGGCAGGTACACTGCTGATTTTTTAGATATAGACAGTTTCCTTTCTGGCTCACAGGGTCAAGGGCGAGATCTAATCCACCATCCCATTCTGCACCCTTGTTGTTTTTCCCCCAAACTCACCTTCTGCCCACCCTGTTTGGTACCCAACTTCAATGCAGAGAAACTAGCACAAGGACTAAAACCATATGTGAACTGTGACTCTCTCCACCACCAGACTCTGGACCACACCTCTGATTGCTCACTTGCTTTAGCATCGATCTCTTCTCCCATGGATCATGCCTTCTGTAACACTCGTGATCATAAATTACCCATTTTAATAAAGAGAATAGATAATATATAAAAACATTGGTTGACCGGACCAATTCTCTTAAAAACATGCACTTGTTGGAAAGATCATCCGGCTGATTTTAGGGAGTCACATAGTTGTAGGGCAGTTAACTCTCTGCAGGTCAATTTTTAACAAGTCATGGAGGCTTAGAATTGATTCTGCTAACCATGCCCTGGTTCCAGATTGTCCAGAAGCCAACCACCCACCAATAAAGCAGGAAAGCTGCAGAAACCATGTCATTCTGAATCAGAGAGTCACACTATTATAGGAAACACTGTGTTTATTTCTGTCATTGACTCATCGGACAACAGAATAGCTATCCATTCAGGTGTCACTGTGGTTCAAGAAATTCCAGGAATTCAAACTATGAATAGGTCCTGCCCCAGCTGCCCGGATTCATTCCAGCCAGGGCTCCCTTCAAACACTACAGGACTTGGCTGCGTGACTTCAAATACACAGGACAGGAGCCCTGGAAACTAGGCTCTAGAGCATCTTAGCCAATTCCATCCAGAACTGAAGCTACCTCTGTTTAAAACATTCATGATGTTAATTCAATGTAATAATAGGCAACTGGCATTATTTCGTGTCCAAAGGTCATCATAAATCCAAGGGGTCTTAAAACTTGAGATCATAGCAACGCAGGATAATTGGGATGGGGGTGGAGACGGACTTCAGAGACCCCACCGGGGCTAGGAGAGCAGGTTTGTGTAAGAGTGTCTCTCAGAGAATGGGGTCTGATCTTGCAGCTCAGCAGAGTGACAAGTAGGCTATCTTGTGATTAAATCAAATTTCCCAAGCAAATGATAATACCGCTTTGAAAAGAGGGTAGGATAAAAAGAAAAAAAATTAGAAGTCTGTTCTTGCATTGTGAGATCCTTAAGTACAATCAGTGTTTTCATCACAGCTCCTCCCCCTCCAGCCTCCAACTTGCCCATTATCTTCACAGTTAATGAACATTGTGACTCGTAAGTCTAAGTTCAAAGCAATGAAAAAAACTAGAAACAAAACAAACAAAAATTGTGGCCGGCACTGTGCATTGGCACAGCACATTTCTCTAAGTTATAGGCAAAGCCTTTAGAAGTTTAACACTGCATGCACGTGATTTCCACTAGCATCCTCTGCACACGCACTGGACATACAGCCAGCTGGGACCCACCAGAGAACCGCACCATGACCACGATTTCACAAGCTCATGCACACGCATGTGCGCATGTCAAATAACGTCAGTGGACATCCAAGGAAATATTCAGCCAAATCGATGATGACAACCGCTTCCCTTTTACTGAGTTAAATTAACTAGGACGGACTGATCTATTAGGGTCAGAAAGGCAACCAAAGTCATCCTTGTGCACGTGCAATGACCTATGGAGGCTCCCGCCTTCATCTCCACATTGAACCCTCCTAGAGAAGCTGCGAACGAGACAAACACTGAAACACCACAACCAGAACCAGCAACACAGCCCCTGGCACCTGCCAACCTTGTCTTGGGACTCCACACACCAAGCGTGAGTCGGGGGAGGAGAGGGCATGGAAAGGGACAGTGGGGTTGTCTTCTGACATTCAAGATCCCAGCCACAGCTCATGTGCTTCAGCTGTTTGAGACTTCACATCAAATAAAACTGCGGACGGGTGGTCTTGAAGTCAAGGGTTACCCCTGAGACCCTCCTCCAGTGGCCATTGCTTAATATAGGCTATTCCATACTTGAGTGGTTGAAGAAAACAAACACGTTGCCTTCCAAGTTCTCAGAACGTCAGTAGCCCCTCTGGTAGTCAAGGTCGTCCAGAGCACGCAGCGTTGATCTAGCCTAGGAACCAACGTCCCTAGTAGCACTGCGTCTGAGAAGTAGGGGACTCTAGCCTCTTCCCTGTGTGCAGGGGTCTTGCCGTACCACCAGCTGTCACTCCAGTGACTTACCCATTGTCACAGGGACAGTCACAGACCCATATAGCCTCATGTTATGTCCACACAGGTGCGTTTCCACCTCCCCAGGGAAGGCTTCTGTTTCCAAACCAATGTAGTCACAGTAATACAGCAGTGGAACATGGCCACCCAAATGGATTCCACAGCTACACATGCCCAGCAATTATCCAGCAGGATTTTCACTTGCCACACAAAGGTTACAATAAAATCTTTAGATCTTTCTACCTTCTAAAAAATTTGCACAATAAATTATTTCAAAATTATGAGAATCTCTGATTAATATGGATAATAGGTGTTTGCCATTACCTTTAACCTGGGAGTTCAGAGATTATGTGCCATGTGCCACAGGTACACAGGCCCCCACTGCATAGCTTCTTAATTTGTTCTAACACCATGTATTTCCACCAAAAGGATGAGAAATGCTTGTTGAGATGCAATGCTTGTTTCTTTTTTTAGAACAATGCTAATGAGTGACATATCTGCAGGTTGTCACCTACCATGATAGTGACATTGGTTTCCATACACTTCATTAACTCTTACCCCAAAGAAAAGTATGTGCACTTTCCAGAGCAACCCCAGGTCAGAACCACTGCGATGCACATAGGTCTTGAATTTGCCAGACTCCGACAGTGATGCTGGATTAGTCCCCCAAAGAGGGAAAATAACCAACCATTACCAACAAAGCCATTTGTAATATTTTAATTTCTTACCATTGCCTCTTTTTCCTGTAAAATTAACTTAAGAAATGCCCTGGCTTTGCTCTAATGTCATAACCGAACAAAGAAAGTCAACGCTTGTTCAAATACCCCCTCTTTCGAGGTTAGCGGAGAGCATTGCTCTCAACTAGTTCTACTAAGACCAAAGCACGCCATCGCGGGGTGGCCAAAATCCAGTGCTTGGTTTCAAAATGCATAGAGGTCACGCAAAAGGTTCCAAGGGCACCCAGGGATTCTCATTCTCTGTGGCCGAAGGACTTCTGTGACTTTGTGTCTCCTGTGATTTGTGATAGCAAAGAAGAACAATAGACGCCATTTTGGAGATGGAGATCCATGGCCCTGATGCTCTTCCCAAGACGGCACCTGCCAGCAGCTAAGGCCAGCCGGGGCTGCAGAAGGGAAGGCAGCTACTCTTCTTAGCTGCCTACCTGCCTGCATTTGGACTCCTGCCCCATTGACTTTTCACCATGTAATTTCCACAGCTTCACCAACAACAAAACCCTTCCATCTGGCTCATTTTCCTTTTGTATTTTTACTACAGCCCAGAAAAAAACATTGACTACTTCATTTGGGCCTACTTCTAACCAAATCCAGAATGCTTTAAGTGAAATAAAAGGTGTCTGTCTGGGTTTCTTTTGTGTGGAAATCCGATATCCAAGTATCACTTTTGTTTCCATAGGAAATTTTCCATCTTCACTTTTCCACTAGTGTTATTCCAGGCAAAGAAGTGCCCAACTGCTCCCCCACTCCGTCTCCCCTTGAATCAAACACATCACTCCATTTGCTCAGCCCTCACTTCCAACTTCTGTGGGATGCCGAGGGCACTGCCTGTGCAAGGGATAAAGCTTCCTCATGACGCAATCCTGAGCATCTCCAAGCACCCCTGGATTGGAGAGGCATGGACAACAGTGACCCTCCCTGCTGCCCCTCATCACAACAACAATAGGGGAACAGCAGCAGCACCCCTCCCTGCACACACAGGGGTCCTGCAGGCAGATGTCCACACAGGCTATACCTCCAGAGGCCCCATCATCACATCAGTGCACATGACAACAGAGCAGGCACAGAAAGGAGATGGCCGGCCAGCTCCGGTCAGTGCCTCCTGGCCGCCTCTGGCCACCTCCCCATCCCAACCCAGCCTCCCCTCTTCCCACAGAGCTTCAAGTTCACACAGATCTAGGTCTAGAGCATAGGCCTGAGGAGTGCACACACATCCCACCTCCAGTCTCCTGAAGACACACATAAAATCCCATCTGGTGGGGGGGAAGTCTACTGGAGTGGTCCTGCCAAGGCAGCTCTGGGGAAGCCGCCACGGCCACAGCAGTCCTGTGGAAGGCTCCCACTCCAAAGGCACTCCTGCACGTGCTCCTTCCCTTTTCTCCTCCCCCTCCCCCTACCTTGCTCCTCGCTGCTGCCCCCAAACCAGGCAGTGGGTTCTTCCTCTGGGAGCTGGGATTCTCCTCCACCTCCTCCACCCTCCAGGGCTTTGCGCTTCTTCGACATCTCTGCCCAGGGCTGGGGTTTGGGGGTTTTCTTTCCCCACTCCCTGGCCCTCCCCACCTTTAGTAAGGAGAGTGAAGGGGGGTTAGGTGGAGGGGAGGGGGTTAGGTGCAGAGGAAAGGGGTAGGGAGAAGAGACCAGGGAGGGAAATGGAGAGAAATTGCTGCTGAAAGAGGGGAAGGGATGCTGGAGTGGCAGGAAGGCAGGAGGGGCAGAGACTCAGTGCAGAAATCTACAATCAGTTCCATCAGTGGAGCCCTACTCTGGGGCTGTCCTCTCTCTCTCTCTTTCCTTCCTCATTCCTCTTTTTCCTTCAACTACAAGGGTGAATCAAGAAGGGAGGAGAGATCAGAACCAGAAAGGAGAGCCTCCTTGGGCACTTCAGCGGATTTCCTCCTCATTTGGGAGGGGGTGGGGTGGTGCTATCTGTGGGGACTCCTGGCCCTGTCTCCTAATGAAGGAGCGATCTCCTGACTGTGCAAAAGCCCACGTATGCAGTGTGTGGTGGGGTGTGCTTTCAATAGACTGCAACAAAAACTGGGTGAAATGAACAAAATAAAACGCTGCAGGACGCGACAGAGCCATGCTTTCCACTGCTGGGGACTCCAGACCCCTCCTCCCCTATGACATCATATGATCTTTCCAAGAGGCTGGGGGTGGAAAGAGGAAGGAGAGAAGCAGAGGCACCTATGGCAAGATGAGGGGGATCCTGTCCCCACTGAGAACGGAGAACGGCAGCTGGAAGGAGCAAAGAAGTTGAGGTGCCAGCCAGCCCTTCTCCAGGCCACCCCCAGAGGCACCTGCGGGCCTGGCGCTACAGCTGCTGCAGTTCTCCAGCAGTCTTCCCTGGGAATTTGGAGCTTGAAAACTCCTGGGGTCAAGGTTAGCCCTGAGACTAGCACTTGGCACTGGGGGTGGCTGCAGCATTTCTCCCTCCTCTGCAAACCCTTGAGTCTCTGACTTTGTAAATTCATTTCTTCTTTCTGGCTTCCACTCACTACCTAGAGTCCTTCAGTCAGGTCCACCAACACAACCCCCATGCGCACACACACAGCACACACACACCACCACAAGCACACATGTTCTTATTGCCATACCGAATGAAGGGAAATGCTGGAAAGTTGTTTTTTTTT
>PVKS010014550.1:0-48096 GCA_004027875.1 Aplodontia rufa | reverse complement strand
GTGAACTAGGATGTGGTCTATTTTAAAGAAGGATCCATGAGCTGCTGAGAAGGTAAATTCAGCTGTTTTAGGATGGAATATTCTGTAAATGTCTGTTAAGCCTGGTTGATTAATGGGGTAGTTCAGTTTGGAGATATCTTTATTGATTTTTTTTTTTTTTAATGATCTGTCTGGAGTTGATAATGGTGTGTTGAAGTCCCCCAGGATTGGGTTGAGATTGATGAGGGGATTAATTATATGGAAGTATTTTTTCCATATATTTGGGGGGGTTGTAATTGGGGGCATAAATGTTGATTATCATATCTTGATGGACTGTCACTTTTAGTATGATAACGTGACCCTCTTTGTCCTTCCTGACTAGTTTTAGTTGGAAATTGATTTTATCAGAAATTAGAATCTCTACGCCAGCTTGCTTTTTGGGCCGTAGGCCTGGTAGACATTTTACCATCCTTTCACTTTCAGCCTGTGTCTATTTTGGAGTCTCAAATGTCTCTTGCAGGCAACATATTGTTGGATTTTGTGTCTTGATCCAGTGGGGCTGTCTGTGTCTTTTAATTGGGGCATTGAGACCATTCACATTCAAAGTTAGAACAGATATGGGAGGCTGAGTCTCTGCCTTTTTATCAATTACAGAGTTTTGAGTCATCTTGGGAAGTCAGTTTGTGTATAATATTATTGATTGGCCCTTGTTTAAGGAGTTAGCATATCATTGGCTTGTTCTCCATTCAGAAGAAAATCTTTGAGAATGTTCTGTAGAACATGATTTGTGTTCATGTATCTTGTTAGCTTGAGTTTATTGTTGAAGTATTTAATTTCCCCTTCATATTTGAAGCTGAGTTTTGCAGGGTATATTATGTTTGGGTGGAAGTTATTTTTTAACACTTGAAAGATATTGTTCCAAGTTCTGCTGGGCTTCATTGTTTGCTCTGAAAAATCCATAGTAATCTGAATTGGTTTACCTCTGAATGTGATTTGGGGTTTTCCTCTAGCAGCTTTTAGAATTCTCTGCTTAATTTGTTATTCATTTTGTATATGGTATGTCTTGGTGAGTTTCTCAATTGATTAGGTCTATTTGGAGTTCTATAAGCATCTTGGATGTGATAATCTGGATCAATAGTAAAATGAGCGAAGTTCTCACTTATGATTTCACTTAAAAGGTTCTTTAAACCTCTTGTTTGCTGTTCAGAGTTTTCCTCCAGGCAAATGATTCTCAGATTATTATGCCTCATCTCATCAAATATTAATTGAAAGTTCTGATTATGTAATATAAGGTGTTTATCCTGCTTATCTTTGAATTCTACGTTGTTTAGCTGATCCACACTGTCTGATACTCGTTTTTCAAGAGCTAAGGTTCTATTTTCAGTAGAGTAAGCTCTGGTGTTGGTTTCTTCCAGAGAGGATTTGAATTGATTAACCATGTTTTTCAATCCTGATAGCTCTGCTACATGTCTTTTCAGGATTTCTATATCTTTGTATAGCTGATCTTTCATCTCGTGGAACTGTTCCCTTATTTCCCTGTAGAAGTTGTCCCTCATCTCTTGAAATTGCTGTCAGAACTCTTTATTTCATCTCTCAAGTCTTTGATTGCATTACTAATCATAACGCTGACACAATGCCTTTGATTTTTCATCTAGGGCTCCGGCCGTGGGGTCCTTTGGGGAGCTGTGGGGTTGAGGAAGTGAGTTATTTCCTCTTTTCCTCATTTTCTGAGTCCAACAGCATGTCTTGTACTTGAAGAAAGTTGCTCTTGGTGGAGTAATTGGAGCTTGTTATGACTTTGCTTCGTTGTGATGGGTTACTTTGAGAGAGATCTCACGGCGAATTATGGTAGCAAGCCCGTGCCCATTTTGAAGTGTCTATTTTTTCAGATTGCAGGGTCTCAAAGTGGAGAGAAGGGATGACTAGGAATTGAAGAAGGTGAGTTGGGGAGGTAAAAAAATCACTCTTGCCTTCGAGTAAAGAGGAAGAAGGGATTAGGGGGTAGTAGGTTATTCTGTTGGGACTAAGGAAAACACAGGAATGGGATGTGGGAAGGATACAGACTTTGGGTGAGGGTGAGAGAAAAATGCTTATATTTTGGGATTATAAGTACAGGGGAGGAAGAGGTTAGTATGTGGTTATCTTCACTCTCCAGAGGCTGAGTCTACCATGCTATCATGAAACATTTTCCTGGTTGGAATCCAATGTTATAGGGGTAGCAGTAGGGATTAAGAAGACTTAGAGAAAGTAGCCAACCACCAATACATACACATGAATAAATATTTACATCCACCAACACCAACTTCAGTATTAACCATAAAGCAAGAAAGGGAAAAAAATTCTATACAAAAAATAAAAAAATTAAAATAAAAAAATAAACTCTTAATGAAAACTTGGATCTGTAGACAATGAGGGCATCTCTGGGACATATGATAGGAGATGGTCACTGTCCTCGGTTTCAATATGAATGTCTGTGGCCCCGGATGGGCCGTCTCCCGACACAAATATCGCCCCCCACATTGTGTGAGCTTGGCAGACGACTGTTAGGAACTGGACCGGATTAGCAGTGGTATCTGTGGCTCTGCTCGCATCTGCTGACCCGGTTGCTGTTGCTTGCAGCCCCACCCCTGAAGCTGGTCCAGAATTGTGACCAGCTAGTGCATGGTATGTAAGGGAGCCACCCCCTTTCCTGTCGGAAAGTCCTCCTATCTCCACTGCAACAGTCGCTCCATAGCCCCGCCCCTGCAGCCCATTGGAAATTGAGTCCTGGAACTCCCAACGGCGGCCAGCCACTGGGCACCCCAGCGATCTGTCTCCCAGCACAGCTCCTGCTCCCGGCAGAGTGCGAGCTTGGCAGGCGTCTGCTTAGTTTGGGACGGGATGGTATCTGTGACTCTGCTCAGACTCGCTGCATCAGCTGCTGCTTGCAGCCCGCCCCTGCAGCCGGTCAGGGATTGTGTCCAGTGAGCATGCGGAACATAAGGGAGCTGACCACCCTTCCTGGCAGAACAAGACCCCTATCTCTCCTCACTTATGGTCGCTCCACTAACACCAAGCAAACAGCCAAACCCCAGCACTCCTGGCAGGGCAGGCAGAACATTTTCTGGCAGGCAGTTAGCACAGGCAGCCTTCTGTGTCCTTGGCAGGAGGGGTAAACTACCCCCCCCCCCAATTTTTTCTCGTGAAACTCCCAAGACTCGGCTGCTTATAAAAGCTTCATAAACTAGTACTAGAAGTTCAAATATAGATTCTCCTGGACGTACCTTGGAAAATTGCGGATGCACTGGATTTTTCCCAAGCAGACCTGTTGCCTCAGGAAATGCTGTCTCCCTTCAGGTTACCATGTTGGTCTCTATCAATCAATTTCTTTATCTGCGATTTAGAGAAAATATTTTTTTCAAAGGCTTTCAAAGATGACAATCACACAATGACTGTCAGGTGCTTGTGTAATGTTGAATACATTAATAAGCTCTCCAATGGTAGTTCATATTAAATATTGAGAAAACTCACATGTGACAAACAGCATTTCAAATTCTGCATGGATTCTATCAAGAATGGTGATGAGAGGTAGCAGTGCATCCGCAGGAGGTAGGGCAGAGGAAGGGGCACATACCCCAGTGAGAACAAGTGCCTCATTTGGGCTGGGATGTACCTGGCTTATCCCTAGTTAAGGTTAAGAACGTGGGCATGTTTCTGGTGCTGAGGGGACACCAGGATCCGGTAGTGAAACTTATACCCACCATTCCAATGATTTTGTTTACTTATAGGATGCAGGGAGACGATAGGGGGAAACAGACCAAGGCTATGTAGGGGCTATCCTGGCAGTTGCAACCCAAGACGGTTATGGTCAAGTCAAGCGGGGTCTCTACACCCCATCATGAGGGAAGTAGTTTTGAGTGGCAAAATGTCAGAGCCACTAAGATAATTATATGTACTTGATAGTCACTATTTGAAAAGTCTTCTCTTAATCTATATCCAAGATGTTCTTACTTTGCTGTTTGATTTTTAATAGGAAAATGGTATACCTGCAGTGCATTTTCTAGATGCATTTAAAATCCTTTGAGTCTGTTCAAAAACTTTTTAGAAAAGTTTAAAAACCACCCTATTGAGATTGATGTACAAAAAGTTGTACAATTTAATGTATATAACTGGGGTTTAGAGGTGAATACACATGTTTGCTTTTTTAATCTACTGAAGTCACTTGGGTCAACAAACTTCATGTAATCTTAGTCTTGGTTTCTATGCAGCTTGTGTCATTGATTATTCCTTCTAGCAATTCTTTTCAGGATTCTCTTAATTATACAACAATGTTTTCTTGATTTCATTTTTTTGGTCTGCTAAAGATACTTTCTTTTGCTTTTTTTTTCTTTATAGTCTCCGCTATGATCCTAATCTTTATTTCTATTTGTATTTCTCCCAAATATGCGTCTCTGGGCCTAAACTCTCTCCAGAGCTTTAGTCTCACACAATAATAATGTTTATTAGATATCTACAACTGAGTTCCTGCCAGAAACTCAAACTAGACATTTCTGAAATTCTCAGTTTTCAGTTGTGACTGCCTGTTTCTAAACTTGCACAATTATTTTCTAAGTCAGGTTGACAAGAAACTTCTGCCTGATGGATTCCTGCATCTTTGTTGGCCATTAACAGTGAATACACAGTGTGTTGGAACCCTAGGTATCCCCTCATGGTAGGCCAGTCATGCAAGGGCATAGGTGTTGGAAGTAGAGCATGGGTAGACTGAAGTAGTGCTGTACTTAGGACATGTCCCCCGAAGCTCATGTGACGATGGCTTGGTCCCCAGCCTGTGGCACTGTTGTGAGGTAGTGGAGAACAGAATGGTTCATGAACCCAGCCAGTAGGGTCATTCACATCATTAACCTCTTGGAAACCACAGGGCTTGAGTCATGTGACTCAGAGTAAGCTCTCCTCCGTATGGTTTTTTTTTTTTTTTTTAAGAATTCCATCTATGGTAATGTCTCTATAAACATCTTTGACTATCCTAACAGACATCAAGTGCTAATTAGATATGAATCAGACAAGAGAAAAACATTTATTTAAAAATTCCAGATGATTTTTTTGCTTCCCCCCCACTATAAAACATTTAAAAAAAATCTAAAAGGGATTTGAAAAGCAAACTGGGTCTTGTTTGCAGCCTAGAATAATGAGCAGTATTGTTTTTTCTCCTCCCTGCCTTTCATAACTATAGGCTACATTTTTCTCAGCTAATTTAAGCTACATTTTCCTTCATCTCAAGGTTGAGTTCTGTTCATTTGTTTTTTGAACTCCCTTCCCTCCCTCAATGAACTCCCTTTCTTCCCTCAACAATGTGGTAAGGCCCACTTATACAACACCTTATTTAAAAAAAAATAAAATGAATTTTTGTGTCTTGCCTTACTGACAAGTTTGCAAATTGCCAATCTCTGCTCTTTTCTCTCCCTCCCAATTTTTCATGGTAGTAATTAAGGACTGTAAATTTCACTTTATCATTTGTGTTAGAAATAGTAGCATAAATCATAGTAATAGCACCGTTTATTTCAGTAATGCCAGTCTGCCTGCAAATCACTTGTAAATTGGTTCCATGGATGTACCTCTATCAAATTAATCAAAAAACCACCTGCATACATTTCCTGAGCTTATTTCAAAGGCTTAGTACAGAGGAAGAAAGACCATTGCTGACCTTTCCAATTTTATTTGCAAATTCTAAATGGTTCGTGCATGTGTTTCCATTTTGAACCTTGGCTAACATCTAGCTGGGCATTTTACATAATGCTTTTTTTTTTTTAAACACAGGTTGTTTTGTGCACCAAATATACCTCCAGATGGTCCTCCTGTGCTCCTCACACAGAAATCATAATGTTTTATCAAACATAAAATTATATACCATTTGGGAATTTGTGAGAAGTAATGCCTTTTTGCTAACAAAAGATTTCCTAAATGAGCATAAGTTTTCAATACTAGGAAGTTAGATGAGAGTTAATTATGTTTTCCCCTTGAACCCAGGAAGGTAGTTTCAAGGTGACATTCTGAATGAGGAGGAAAGAAGATAGTCTTATATACTTTGCTTATGGCCTGCTTGTTCCTCCTTCAAACAATAACTAAGCTACAGCTTATGAGGTTGGCTCTTGTCCACTATGTAAATGACAGAGCTCTGTCCTGGATGTGGTTGCATCTCCTGGGTTCTTCCTGACAAATATTCATTCTCAGCTTGCTGCTTACTTCTTGGTCCTACTCTAAGAGGAGGAAGGAGAATTTAAATTTTATAATGGCTTACTCTTACTCCTACAATTTTACAGAAAGAATGTTATTTTAATTTTATATTTGGAATCAAATCTGAGGCAGCTAAATCACTAATCTGAGCTAAAGCTCAGAATAGAAATACATAAAGTCTAATACGTAACTCTATATTTTTGTGTAGATTTCTATTTGTTTCTGGCATATCAACTTGCTTTTGAGAAATAATTAGCTAAATGTACATTCCATTCTACAGAGGATTTTGTTCAGAGAACCTGAGTTTAGCACAAGAAGGTAGCAATATATATGGCAGGGGGCTTAATGTTAATAAACTTGCTCTTGGCACCTTATTAAGATGATATCAAGTGTTCTTTAAATTCTTAATAGTTCTATCTAGTTTCAGTTTCTGTGTATCTTCTGTAATCTTTCTAGTATTTAAGAGATAGTATTAAAAACTTCACACTGGGGAAATTGGAAAGTCTTAAGCAAATCCACTCACTATTCTTTCTTCTTCCTAGACATGTTTATCAGTAATTGGCAATAACTTACCTAGAAGGATTACCTTTATTATGAAAAGGAAAGATGAGAGCAATAGATTGCCTAGAATCTTGCTATTCTCTAAAGAAATTAGTCAAGATATTTTATTCTATCCAGCAAAATCGGAGAGTCCCAGAGAAACTTTGATGCATTTTGAAATATTGTCGAATAATGATTTCAGGAGCCATTATATAATTTAGTCCTAAGTATGTACACACTAATTCTCACAGAGAAAAAACTTTGGAAAGCAATGCATTAAAATGTTAGGTTATTAAGTAGAGATTTTTAAAGAGTGACAATTTTTATTACGAGCACGTCCAAATGTGGATGAAACTAGACTTGAAAACATCTGAAAGGACATCCGCAGAACAGACAAATTTGTAAATGTACGTAGATTAAAGCCCATTTACATTGTTCAATGTTATAGCGATCAGTTTTACCTTAGATGTGTGGGGAAGAGTAAATTAAAATGGCTTTTGCTACAAGGAATTTTTTAGCCTATTTGGTCTGATCTATCCATGAGACTTTAAAATATTTGTGTTTTCAAAGAAAAACTTAATCCTGAAATTAAAGCTTAATTTCAAAAGCCAAATTTCATTTAACAATAACTCTGCGATAAGCTGATAGTAAGGTTCTCAAAGATGGTGGAATAAATGATCTTTCCTTCTCCTTTTGCCTCTGTTCTCCTCTAAAATAAATCATTTCCAAGCTGTCAACAAGCATGAAAAATTCCTAAAGACCTTTCTCTTTCTAAGGCCCTGAAAAGAGGGGCTTAGAGCGAAAAGTGCCGTAACTACTGCAGTAAGTGCATTCTACCAAGAATAAATAAAAATTGCAAAGTCTGACAGTGAAGAATATGAAGAGGAATTCAAGTGACTAAACCTCAAATAAAGGATTATCATTGTTGGTGAGAAATCTATTCCAGTAAGAAATCGATCCGGGAGCCTCTGCATACAAAAGCAGCTGGGCAGTTCTGAGCTCTAGGGAAGCTGTAGCTGACGCCAGTAATCCTAACTGGGCAGCGGTCTGCAGTAGCCTCCGGCCCCAGCACTGGATGTGTGCCCTGGACTTCTCCTATATGGTTACTGGGCTCCGAGTATATTTATTCAGAATGCAGTTGTCCTAAATCAATAACACTCATAGTTTCATTTAAATAAATTGGGTACTATAATTTTACAGCTCTGTTAACTTCCACCATTTGATTTGCTACTTTGTAAAAAGGGGGAAATGAAGAACATCGAGGACTTGAGTGTTTTTCAAGTGGATGCCAATGGCGTTAAATCTAGTGATCAGTAGTGGAGGAGACACAAGCAAAGTGAGATTCAGTGCTGCTGCCTATGTAAGTGTCAAACAGCTGATTTGCTGCATTCTTAGAATGGTTTGGGGCCTCAGTGCTCGAGTGTCTAGTATAAGCAATACTGGAAACTGAAACACTGTTTTACTATGTGGAAAAGATGGTACACTTGAGTAGCAAGCAAATTGCCACTGAGAGTGGTGTTATTAGATTAACAGTGAGTGTGACTGATAGAAAACAAAACTGGTTATTGATATGTGATCATTCACCAAATTACAGGACTGGCTCTGCGACAGGTGCAGAGGATGTGAAATCAAATACGAAATGTCTTTGTTTTGGAGTTTTCACTCTGAAATGCGTTCATCTTTCCAGAATCTCGTTAATTTTGGTAATATCTGTTGGATTTCTTAAGACTTTTCCAAATTTTTGAATGTTTTCTTTATACTTTTACACAATAGAAGCAGAAGTGTATAAATAAAAGAGCACACAGCGGGGAGCCAAGCTACTGCACGAGGGCTCTCCAGAACAGGGAGACCACCTCTGCTCAGAGGGAACATACTTTCTCCTATGTTGAGAAATTGGACTGCACCTTTCATCAGGGTGACTTTTTTGACTTTGAAGTTAATGGAGATAATTGTTACCTGTGAAATCTGTGACAATGTTAATCTAATACATTTCCCATTTTTAGCTGTAGGCATACAATTCTGTAGGATGATACCCATTTAAAAGAAAAGAATTTGTTCTCTAGTGATATTACAGACTTTTCCAAAAGAATTCAGTTTTTTTTTTTTTTTAAAGAAAGAAAACATGAAGGGCATTAGAATGTGTTGAAATGAAATGGTCAGTTTTCCACTCTTCAGGCTTGTGCTTTATAACCTAAATTCTATTCTGCTTGAATACTCTTGCATTATATTTGGGGTTTGGTGCACATGTAGGGGTTCACAGATTGATTTGTTGATCAACAAATATTTTATGAGCCCATTAGGATATAAGGTTTGTTCTTATGTAAGCCTGAACAAGACAGCCTGAGTTCCTGCCTTCAAGGAACTAACACTCCAGGGAAAATCTAGATTAGCAAAAAGTGCAGGTGGGAGAATTTGCAGTGATTTTGTTCCACAGTATCAACTGTTTACTTCAGCAATGAGGACATTTCAGTTAGGAGCATAAACAACTTCTTGTGTCCCCTATAAGTTGCCTACTGTGCAGCTACTATACACAAGGTGCTGTTCTGGGCACCAGCTTTGGACCTGCCCTTAGTATGCAGAATCAGGAGCTCTTGAACAGATACCGGGAGTTTGCTTTTTGTAGGTACCTTGGGTGAGTTTACAGTTGGATGCATTTTTTTCTTAAGGACAGTGAGAGAATCAGCTTCAGCAAGTTTTTCACGTGGCTTTTGTTGCTCCAACGCTTCTGTGTATGTGGTGCTGGGATTTGAACCCGTGTCCTCGCGCATGTCCGGCAAGCATTGTAATCGCTGAGTCACTGCTCCAGCCGTGGATGCATTTTTTTAAAATGATCGCTTTAATCAATTCCTGTGGAATGTCAGTCTCCTCAGCTAAGAATGATGTGACAAGAACTTCACAGTGTGGAGCAACTGTAAGCACAGTTGGGTGGTGACTTCAGCAATGATTTGCTGATGGATAGAGCTCCATTGTGATATTAATCAGGCAAATGGATGACCAAGATGGCATTTCCCGGGGAACATTGAAGAGCCTCTGTTTTACTCTTGCTGGAATGAAAATTCAACCTACTTGACAAACTTCAGAAATGCCAAAGCTTCTCAAAAAGCTGCTCTGTTTCTGCACAAAGACTTCAATGAGCACTTCTGTGCAGTTAGTATCAGCATTCTAGAGATGATCTGGAAGGTTTTTGAGGGCTGGATCTTAATATGGCCCCTGAACCAGGTTTAATTTTTAATTAGAAAAAACTGAACAATTTTAACAATTACTGCAATTTAGAAGGGAGACCTGGAGTAGAATTTCAGGGTAGGCGGAGGGTAGATCATGCTGTAGTTTTGGGAAACACGGAGCTGTCCTTTGTGGTAATGACATAAATGACGCTTTGATTTCCCTCCTGCAGCTATCGCATGTAGTCGTTTGCACTGCTTCTCAGGGCAAGATTTAAAGAATTTAGTAGCAAAGTGTCCCTGTGCTGGGAATGGAAGTAGGGTGGGGGCAATAAGAATAAAATCATTTCCTTCACATTTGCATTTTTTTTTTTTCTTGGGAACGGGTCTATTGCATAATATAACAGGAAGGGCAATTGTCAGAATCATTTCAGGAAGCGTGAAGAGTGACACTGTGAGAATTAAGGGTGTTAAATGAATCACATTTATTGGTTTGGTAACTATAGTTATTCAATAACTGAATAGATGCTTTGATATTCATTTATTCATTTGTTACTTGACCTATTGCCCTGTCAGCCAGTCAACAAATGATACCTGTGCTGGACAATCGGGACACACTGGACTATGAGGTAGACATGACCTCTGACCCCTGAGAATTACATTCTTCTCAAGCAGAAAGGGATAGTAGATGATAAAATTATTCAGCTGGATGATTTATTGCTGTAGTCTGAGTTCTGAACACTAATCAGTTTTTTTGTGGTACTTTTAGCAACTCAAAGTGCATCCTGCTTTTCTCTTGGTAAAAGGGTAATTTATGGTGTTTACTTTATCTTTCTGCTAATGTTCAAGAGTTTAGCTCAAATATAATCTCCATGAGGGTAAGGACTTTTGACTACAATGCTCTGTTTCTTAAAAATATTTGCTGAATGACCAGCCAGAGCCTGACAAAGCCAGGAATTATGTTTGTTGATGAGGAAAGGAGCAATTAGGCTTTTAGACCCTAACACTTCTTGGAGCCTGATGGGCTCAGATCTTTATAAACTCATATTTTTGTGAGCACTGTTTTGAAAAACACCATGCTAGACAAATAATGCTGTATCTTATGATGCTCTTATCTTAGAATGATCCAAGAAATTCTAGCCACGCAGGAGAACTCTTCTGAATGCCTGTTTACAAAGGTCAGACAAGTTACTTAGGTTTATCCTGGTAGCGGGTGGAATAGAGGAGTATAATTACTTGAAGATGAATCCTATTTCTGAAAGTTCTTTCAGGATGTCAACTATTGGCAGCCCTGTGGAGTTCTACCAGAGAGAGCTTTGGAATTGCTCTGGAGAAAATTCATTTACTTTCCTCCTTAGATGGGGAATAGAGCTTCTTGTTGAGAAACCACCATGGTCAGTGGACTGTGTTTATCAGAGAACGTAGATTTTAGTTCATGTGTCTATTTGCAGAAGTTGTAAATTGTCCTGTAAGACGACATTGTCACAGAAGTTCCCGGAACAGTTTTTAAGATTGAGTTGTCTCTGTGGGAATGGAGTTGGAAGAGCAGAAAAGGTAATTTGGCTCTTGACCACCATCATTTTCCAAGTGGGTAATTTTTAGAGTGGGATTGTCAGTGATTCTGGCTGACTTCAGTTAAGATTTTATTCTTCATTAGGGTTGATTGGATCTGCCTTGGGGACTGGGAGTCTGTAGAGAGAATCAGAATAAAGAATTCATTATTCTGTTCAGAAGATAGTAGCTAAATCCTACCCTTTTTTTTGATAATGTTTCCCCCTCAACTGTATTTCTATATTCTTCTAATAAAAAAATAACTCCTACCCTTTTGCCTTATTTCTGTTAAAAAGATTGCATTAATGAAATTACTAAGGAGATGAATAGCTTCAAAAGGTAGAAATTGATATCAAAAATTACTGAAATTATAAAACTGATTAAAAAATGTTAATGAAAGGGTGGACAAAATCAATAACAAAACCAGTATAAGAAGTAGGATCAGATTATGAAAGCAAGAGGAAAAATAGAAATTGACTTAAACAGCTAGGGCCATTTGGGTTACTATCTCAAGTTCCTTGATCTAAAAGGCTGCTCAACTGGTCTCCAGTGCAGGTTTGCCAGCCTGGGATCAGCATGGATGTCAACAGCTATAATATGATTGAGACTAATGAGCTAGTAAAGAAATTCCAGTTGCTCTTCCGTAGAGCATCAAGCAGGAAGAACCAGTGCTCAGGTCCGCAGTCGTCACTATGACACTTTTGAAAGTCATTTGCATAAATTGAATCTGATCTTATTTGCCTTAGATCACAATTCTTAAATTTTTATAAATTATGAAACTACAAATGGCACAATTTCTCAATGGCATTATTAATGGAATGTCAATCTAGGAAACACTGACAAAATTGCATTATAAGCAATTATAAAATTTTTTGTATAATGCGAACGATCGTTCTATTTGAATAATAACATCTACCAATTTTAAATCATGCTTTTTGATTATTTTTCCCCAAAGTTGGAAGAACTGATCTTTTAGCTTAAAGTATAAGTTACTAGGAACCAATGGAATGAAATTGCATTTTTTTCTCTGTTTCTACTTGGTATTGACAAGATGATTTCATATGTAACTAATAGATTTGGGTTTGGAAGAAATTATAGAGGTCATTATTCAATTGCCACATGAAAGAGGATGGACAAAGGTCTAATTTGTGAGTGTAATTTGATTACATATTTACTTTTGGTTTTAGTGGGTTAGGAAAGGGAAATAGCTTCAACAGCACTCTTTGTTTTGTTTTTTAATATTCAAGAAAGACATTGATAGTATTTCTATAGTAGAAATCTACACCTTTTCACAAATAAGTGATATCCTTACCAAATTTTCTGCTTATGCTACATGACTGATAATGAACTAATAACCCAAAATACCAAGGGATAATCATAGAATATATATCCTTTTTTAATTTTTCATTTAGAGAGAAGGAAAGTGAAAGAATCAATTTTAGTTTTTCACATGGCTTTCATTGCTCTAACACTTGTGCATGTGGGTGCTGGGGTTTGAACATGTGTACTTACGCATGCCAGGCAAGCACCGTCACCAAGCCATCATTCTAGCCCACACATTTTAAAATATAAAATTAAATATAACAACATTTCTTGATGTTTACATTATTTTCTGTCCTGCCTCCAAAATTTAATTATTAAACCTTCATGGTGTACCTTTTGCAAGATTCCTTTCTGTATTAGAATTTATGAACATTGGATTTGGAGTTTTTGGTTTGACCCTGACTCCTTTCAAACACCACCCCTTTTGTGGAGAGGATGATGCATTCACTGTTTTAAAAGTGCTTCAGAACTTGAAAGTATATATAAAATTATGAACACACAAGTGTATATTCTATACAGTTTCTTGGCACAGCTCAGGTTGTTATGGTTTGAATGTGAGGTATCCCCCCAAAACTCACATGTGACAATTTGGGAAGGCTGAGGTTAAATGATAGGGTTGTGAAAGACAGTGAGTTAATCCTTCTCTAGGGATTAACTGTCAGCTGTAGGCTGGTGCGGTATGGCTGGAGGAGGTGGGTCATTGAGGGTGCCTTGGGGTACATATTCTGTATCCGGCTTGGAGTTTGGCGCTCTGCTCTGCTTCGAGATGTGATGCCTTGTGCTCCCTGGAGCCATGCCTGCCACCATGATGTTCTTCCTCGCCTCCAGCCCTGAGGAATGGAACAGTGATCCCCTAAATAAACCTTTTCCTCCTAAAACTCTTCTTGTCAGGACCTTAGTCACAGCAGCGAAAAGCACAGGTGAATGTTTTCTTTGGCTGTTCATTTGAACTCTGTCTTATACTTTTATACCTTTAACAGTAGCTTCACAGCTGACTGTGAATGAATCCCCAAAGCAGTCATTATGAGTTCACTTCCTTCGGCCTGTCCCAGGCAGTTCACAGGGCTGCAAGCCTCCTGTGTGCGTTCAGGGGTGGTACTGGTAGCACTGCTGAAGGTAGGACAAGCTCACGCCCTTTGACAATCTGTAGAGAAAGCTCATCTTACAAGAGTGCAGGTGCATCTTACCTTACCACGCAGGGCTGCTGTATGAATCAGTGTGTTTTGTAGTGGTCAGGAACTCTCAAACTATCAAGAGGACATGGAGGAATGTCTTCATTATGTGACAGATCTTGGGGTTTTTTTTTTTTTTTTTTTAAGAGAAAGAGGGACAGAAAGAATCCACTTTGTTTTTCATGTGGCTCTGGTTGCTCTGATACTTCCATTACGTATGTGGTGCTGGGTTCAAACCTGCATCCTTGTGCATGCCAGGCAAGCGCTGTAAACACAAACACTGCTCCAGCCTCTAATTTGGACTATCTTGACATGTCTAAAATTATGAATTCAACAAGCTGCATATATAAGCTTTTTAGGTGGAATTTAATTAAACATAAATGTGTAAATTATATGTGTGTATATTCATAGTCATTAGCATTGAAAGCCTGGTTTCTTACGCTCCATGAATTATTGTGGCAAGAGCCCTGTACACTTTTTCCATAGGAAAACTTATATTAATCATGCTTATAAAATAATACAAGATATATTAATGTATAATTCCTAAAGTAGAGAATGTATGTTTTTCTTTGAATTTCTTTTGTATTTAATCATGAACAAAAATATGCCTATGTATTGAATAATTCAAACTCAACTTTTTTCCACCTAACTGTAGTGTATTTTAAACCCTTCAAGAAGACGTAGCCTGGATGTAGCCTGACTCAGCTAGGAAGGGAGCTTTTCTGTGACCTTCTGCTGATGTAGGCTCCAATCCCAGAAGAAAACTTCGAATAGAACTCCTTGTACCACCTTTAGGCCCCAGTGGGATGGTGGACACAAAATGTCCGCTACCACAGTGAATGACCCAACAACAGGGCAAAACCAACCATTTAATTGAGCGTGACTTTTACTGTTTTGCTATAGATGATTCTTTTTATAAACGATGGGAGAAAATAATTGTTGGAGGCTTTTTCCCCATCAACTTGTCCTTTCTGGCAGGGATTTTGTTCCCTGAAATAGATCTTCGGGAAAGCAGAGAGAAGCTTGCACTGTTTCTTGCCAGTGATCCGATGCACAGGGCTGTGACTTGATCTAGAAAAATGAGCTGCTACCAATTTTGCCTTAGGCACATCTTGGTGCTATGCAAGTACATAGAGAATATTGTTACCTCTCAAGGTTACACTTCATTATATTGTCTCATTTCTAAATGTGACATTTATGTTTTGATAGGCAGGGCATGTAGTTCATCTGTTAGAATAAATGCTTAGTCTGAAAGACCCTGAAGAATTTTGGTTTAGGAGACTGGAGTAGACCCCCTGGGCATAATCAGTTTGGGCACTCAGGACTTGGAAATGTCTTGTGTATTAGATAAGAGATCTTTGTCCCTCTAACTCTCTGAAGAACCA
The DNA here is from genome assembly GCA_004027875.1 of Aplodontia rufa. NCBI lineage: Eukaryota > Metazoa > Chordata > Mammalia > Rodentia > Aplodontiidae > Aplodontia > Aplodontia rufa. The sequence goes on along the minus strand of PVKS010014550.1, from coordinate 32,775 downwards.
CTTTATTAATAGTGGCAGCAGTAGTCAACTTTGAGACCGTCAGTTTGAAGACAGAATTTCCTTTCACATCAGCCTTTACATGGGGATGACCAGAACAGGATGGAAGCGCTGTGGGGCAATCACACGTACCTTTGTGCAGTTCCCCACCTTGCCCTGGTGGAGAAGGGGTGTCTGGTCCCGTGAAACTTGCCATCCTCTTGTCTCTATGAAAGCAGTTTAGATTATTTATAGATTGAATCCTTGTTTGGTTTAGGTTTGTGAAACAGTGTGGTTTTGATCTTATGGCAGTTATGGTTGGGATGAAAGGTATCCCCTAAAGCTCATGTGTGATGATGTGAAGGCTGAGGTGAGATGATTGGGTTATGAGAGCCTTGACCAATCAGTGAGTTAACTGGCAACAGTCTGCTGTTAGGGTGTGGTTGGAGGATTGGAGGAGGTGGGTCCTGGTGGCGTGCATTTGAGGATATGCTTTCTATCTGGTATAGAGTTGATCTCTGAGCTGCTTTCCTCTGTCACACTCCTCTGCTATGATGTTCAGTCTCACCTCTAGCCCCAAGGAATGGCATCAGTATCCTATGGACTAAGACCTCTGAAACCATGAGCTCCCAAATAAGTTTTCCCTCAAATTGTTCCAATTGGGTCCTAGGGTCACAGCAATGAAAAAGCTGACTAAAACAGGCAGTATCATAATCGGTTCTTGGGACTGCCGGAAGTAAATATTGTCACCAAAACAAATAAGCAACGACCATCACACGCATAGTTAGTTGGATTAACAAGGGCTAGGTTGCTATGGCATCTTCCTATAATCCCAGGGCCTTGGGAGGCTGAGGCAGGAGGACTGCAAGTTCAAAAGCAGCCTCAGCAACTCAGTGAAGGCCTAAACAACTTAGTGAGACCCTGTCTCAAAATAAAAAAATGAAAAGAGCTGTTAAGCACCCCTTAGTTCAATTCCTGATACAAACAAACTTTTATAAGTGCTCAAGTCCTGAAAGAAATGAATGAAAAAGTGAATTCCATTGTTCGAGCTAGTTCTGAAGTATGGATAGTTTTAAGATTTATAACAGGTTTAAGTTTAAAAACACAGTACATTGAATTTACCTGTGCAATCTTGCCTTCCAGACCATAGCCTTCCCAAATACAGTGAGGTGGCATTTTCTTAAGACCTGATCATCCAAGTCCGGGTTCTGGGTGTTTCAATGATTGAACCTGTCTGGCGAGAGGCCATCAGTTCCATGAAAGGGTTTCTCCAGGGTGGCCTTGTCAGGCACTCCTGTAAATGGGAGTTGGGGAACTTTAAATGAAAGAGTATGTAAAGTTTTCTTTGAGTATTATTAACTGAGGGACTCTGGATTAATTTAGCATCCAGGTCTGTTCTTCCAGCCATAAGCCATGCTGTCAGGGAAATTTAATTACACTTTAAGTGGGATGCAAATGAGTTGTGACACTACATCATTTCACATGAAAGGTTCATTACTTACATTAACTCGCATGGTGGTAGCTCCTAAGCTGAGACCTCATTACAATATTCCTGGGATGATTTTTTTTAAACATAGCTAAATGCAGTAGCCTATTTCTTAATATTTAAGAGTACAAATGTTCACTTTATTAAATGATTATGAATTGAACTTCCAGCACATGAATCTATTAAGGCTGGCAAGGAAACATTCCACCCTGTGTCTGCTGCACTGTACCTTTTCAGTATTGGATTGTTCTTTACAGTCACTCTGTGGGAACAGCTCCTGGCGCATTCCTGCACATGGATGGAAACAGGAAATTTAACACCTCTTAAAATCCAGAGGCTAGGGAATTCTATCCCAGGACTTTCACAGATTTTTCTGAGCCATCATTGGAGTGAGGAAATATATTAATATAAACCTTTCCATGTTTCACATTGATTAAGAACTTTAGTGTGATACAGATAAATCGTGACTCTGACCTCATGTAAGAATAGGTCAAAAATTTTGATCTATTTTTGGGAAAAGGAAACAATTCAATGTTCCTGAAATTATAAGGGGGGAGAAAATTCACTTTAGATTTATTTGATGTGGTGATTCAAGAATTTCAGGGGGAATTGTTTCTTCTTAGCATAGTCAGTCACTGTAATCAATCAAGTGTTTGGCAGCTATTCTCAAGCATACAGATGTAGGAGAAATGGTAACAGTGAATTTTTATCGAGCACTTACTATGCTCTTGGCAATGTTATAGTACTTCACTTGCCTGAATTCATTTAATACACAATCCTTCTGGGGCAGGTACTCTATCCCTTTTTTACAGAACACAGACCTGAGAAGCAGGTAGTGTAAAGTCACAACAGGAGTGAGAGTCAGGATTTAAACCTTCCCATCCTAGCTCTAATGCTTGTGACTTTAACCTTACATTATACTGCCTAAGTTGTACAAAGGATTTTTTAAAATTTATGAAATGTAACAGAGAAACGTCTCTTAATAAGTGAATAGTGAAACCCAAGGAACTCATAGCGAGAGGTCTTTGTACTCTTCATGGTGGAAGATGGGTTTCAGTGTTGGTAGACTGTTCGCTATTCAAGAAGCTTCCAGAAGTCAATCAGTGCTTATTATACTAAATGCATCAGCGATTAGATGCCATGCACTTTTAAGTCATTATTCTCTTTCCTCCAGTAATTGGCTCATGGCATTTATTAAAAGTGAAAACTGGTATAGATATGGAAAGAAATATATCTTCCACTACAAACTATGGAACAAGTTAAAATCAAACTATCCAGAGCAGCTGCACTGAAATTTAATACACTGGAATAGTAATCCATTGATTGGCATTTGGTATTTGAAATAATTATTTCAAATTCAAATTTAAACATGACTCTTCACCTTTTAGATTTTAAAAATTATGCTCCTAAATTGAGATTAAAATAAATGCAATGAAGTTTGTATTTTACACTGTGGCAGTCATCAACTTATTTCCTGTTTCTACTATGTGCTTCATTGCTTGCTATGTGATAATAGGACTGGGTTCTACAAGCATTTCTTTCAGCATGCTCAGTTTTAAGCTTAGCGAACAAATAGTACCGGAGAGACATTCCAAGAGGGATCTTCTCTTCCTACCTTTGCTGCATAGCTTACAACAACACATGGGGTGGATGCTACTATTTCATAAAGAAAAAAAAACATGTAAGCAAGACTTTATTCACAAACAAAAATCACATAGTAAAATTATTTTTAAGAGGAGAGAGAATCAAATTTTTTTTTTTTAAAGAGAGGGACAGTGAGAGACAGAGAAAGAGAGAAACAACTTTAGTTTTTCACATGGCCTTAGTTGCTCCAACACTTAGTTGTGTACATGGTGCTGGGGTTTGAACCCGGGTCCTCGTGCTTGCCAGGCAAGCGCAGGCAGAAACCGCTGAGCCACCGCTCCAGCCCCACATAGTAAAATTATAAGGACACACTTGGAGTTTGGCCATGATCCCAAAAGACATAATCCCAAATGTGAAATCCTGAAAAATCAAAATCTCTAAGATTTTAAATATCTAAAATCTAAAATGCTGAAAGATTGATTCTTTAACATTTGTTTTCTTTCTTTTGGAAAATACATAAAACATGACAGAATAAAACTTGATAGGCTACTCTACAAAATAGGCAATAAAAATATTTTTGCAATCATCGGTAGGTATCCTAATGACAGCATGAGTATCAGTTATGAGCAGGTAAATAGTGTTCATAAATAAGTCAACGCATTGATGAAAATAATTGCCATTTTGTGTGCATATGTGAGAATAACAAATGCACTGGTTAAAATAAAGATCAAAAACAAATGTGTGTGAACACATGGTTCATAATTGTGTGTACCTGGTTTTAAACAGATTCTCCACAGTACGGTGACAGTCTTTTGATGAGATAAAGACCACAAAGATGGCCATCATGCACGTATGCAGTTATCAAGGTATGAGATCTTGAGAAAGTGCATCGTTCACAAATGAAGATGTACAAAAAGGACTTCTCTTCATCTCTTGAGTACATTTTTATCTACATGTACAAGATTTGCACACAAAGTTAATGTTATGTGCACTTTTGGGTTAAATTTGTTACAAAATGCCTAAATTAGAACTTTGTAAATGTCTTTGCGCAATCTATAACTGCAGAGTTGGAAATCATGTGAAGATGAAATATACAGCAAAGTGAATTATAAAAAAAAGCTAGAAATTTGTGGAAAAGAACTCAACATAGGAAAATTAAAAAAAAAAGTAAATCTGACATGAAAAAGCATGTTGAGGGGGTAGAGTGGGCAACCACAAAGAGAAAGTCACCAGCAGCTCGCTGACTTTCACGGTCTTGTGCTGTGATGAGCATTGCTCTTTTCTGTTCAAACATGGCTTTCCTTATTTTTCCAGTGGTACTGCTCTTTTGGAAATTCTTCTGCGATTCTATATGTACCGCCATGCACATTACCAATTAAAATGTCACTCTTCTGTCACATGTTCCTATGCTGTTCGGGCAGTGCAAATCCATCTCCCATGCACTGCAGTTTTGAGGACACCGGCAGTGCCTCTGTGTGAGTGACTGCCTATTCCACAGTGCATATCACTTTCAAAACAATGGGTCGCAAGTGCCAAATGTTTTCCCTTATTTGTGGAAGCGGAATACAAGTGGAAACAGTATGATAGATGGCTCGCCTAACAATTACCTCAACATGTATGAATTTTTACACGGTCATAAACCTTGTCTAGGATGCTGGGGGACTTAGGAAGGGAGGTGGGAAGTGAATACGAAGGACATCAAGGATACCAGAGGGAGGTAGTATAGGGGAATCTAATCAGGAACCTCCGACTTCCACGAGAAGTCCAATTAACTTGAGGTTTAAGTAGAGGAAACATGAGAAACCCAAGGGGGGAAACCATGGAATGGCACCAGCCTTGGCTTGTTCTGTTGTACTTTTCTTGATTGTTTGAATCCCTCCTAATTGTAAGACCATGTTTAATGAATAAAAATGAGTCAACTGTGGCCTCTTCAGGTACATGCAAAGTATTCCAAAAAATTAAACATTTTAATTGACATAATAATTGTAAATATTTATGGGGTATAATGTGACATTTCAGTACATGAATATAATGTGTAATTCAATTATGGTAATTGGTATAGCCCTCACTTTAGATGTTTATCTCTTCGGGTTGAAAGTGTTCAAAATTCTCTTTACTGCTTTCAAATATACAATTAATTTCAATTATTATCCTGTGCTATAGACACTAGAAATTATTCCTCCTGTTTAATTATACCTCTATATCCATTAATGATATTCTCTCCATTCCCCCTCATCCCACCCTCTCTACTCTATCACTATTCCACTCTCTATTCCTGTGAGTTCAATCATTTTAGGTTCCACACATAAATGAGAACATGTACTTTTCTTTCTGTGCCTGGCTTATTTCACTCAATGCCATCTAATTTTATCCATATTGTTGCAAATGACATTTCATTTTTTGTGGCTGGATACTAGTCCACTGTGTACATATCACATTTTCTTTATTGATGTTCCATTGATGGATACCGTGGTTAATTCCAAATCTTGACTATCATGGCTAGTGCTGCAATTAACCCAAGAGTGTAGTCATTTCTCCAACATACTTATTCCCTTAATTTTTGATATGTACCCACTAGTGGGATAGCTGAATTGTATGGTAGTTCTATTTCAAGTTTTTTGAAGAAATGCCATGTTCTTTCCCAGAATGGCTGGGCCAAGTTACATTCCCGCCAACAGTGCACAAAGTTCCCCTTTCTCCAGATCGTTCCTAGTATTATATTTTGTCTTTGTGATGGTGGCCATTCCACCTGCAGTGAGTGATATTTCATTGTAGTTTTGATTTGCATTTCCTTGATTAGTGATGTTGAACATATTTCCATATGTTAGTTGGACATTTCTATCTTTTGAGAAATATATCTTCGGATCACTTGCACATTTTAAAATCACATAGCAATTTTTGTGTTGAGCTGTTTGAGTATTTTTATATATTCTAGATTTAATCTCCTGTCAGATGAATGTCATAATTTTTCCCATTCTATATTCTATTTTACGGAAAATTTTCAGTTCAATATAAATCATTTATCTATTTTTACTTTCACTGTATGTATTTTTAGGGTCATATCTAAACAATCTGTGCCCAGACAAATGTCCCAAAGCATTTCCTTTAGGTTTTCTTCTAGCAATTTCACAGATTTGAGTCATATGTTTAAGTCTTTGATCTATTTTGTGTTCAATTTTGAAGGGGGTGAGAGATAAGGTTCTAGCTTCTTTCTTCATGTGAATATCCAGTTTACCCAGCACTGTATTGAACAGACTGTCCTTTTTCCAATGTGTATTCTTGCTGCCTTTGTCAAGAATCGGTTGGATTTGTTTCTGGGATCTCTGTTCTGATCCTTTGGTCTATGTGCCTGTCTTTAGGCCGGCACCATGCTGCTTTCACTATAATAACTTTGCAGTATATCTTGAAGTCAGGTATTGTGAGGTCTCTGGTTTTATTCTTTATGGTCAGGATTGCTTTGACTGATTGGGGTCTTTTGTGGTTAGATACAGTTGTGATTCATTAACAGCCCCTGGAATGTCACAAGGTGGAAGAATGCCCATCATATGCTAGTCTGAGTTCAATGCCACCATGGAGGGGAAAAATTAGGAAGAATACCAGTGCAGACAAATGAAGCATTTCTAAACTGAGTTTGGCCTGCTGAGTCACATGGTTGATTTACTCCTCTGAACTCTCTGCCAAGTCCATTTGGCATCCCATTTTTGTGACCCTAGAAACAGGCACTGAGTTTGCATTTGGAGAGTAATTGTGGTCTACAAATTTTATAAGTCTGTGTTCTTCCTTTGAAGGTCTGGTTATTGTTCTGTGGGATTTACCCATTAATCTCTGGAACACCTTCACAGACGCATCGACCCCAGGTTGGTAAGTGCACTCTCACCTAACAGAACATGCACTGTTCCCTTTGCCAGAATTGAGCTTTCTGCCCGTCTTGCGAAGCCTTTGTCAGTGAGAATTGCAAAACTGCAACATCCAAAGAAAACTCGGGATGTGGACTCCCAGGATTTCGGCATTTGGGATTCTGTTCCTTGGGGATTTTAGATTTTAAGCACTTTAATCATTTGGGATATCAATAGTTGGGTTTATGGTGTTCGGTGAGTTGATGATTGACACAGTGAAATGATAAATTCCAAACATAACATCATGGCTATTTTGAAGGAGGGGGATTTAATTTTTTAAACTGTGTAGTATATGTTTAATGTATCTATTCTTTTGGATATAACTAATAGCCAAAATATATAAAGAACTGCAAAAGCTTAACACCAAAACTCCACACACAACCCAATGAATACATGGACAAAAGAACTAGACATTTCTCAAAAGAAATACAAAATGGGCTGGAGAGTTGGCCTAGCGGTTACGGCGCTTGCCTGGCATGCGCTAGTATGCAGGTTCGAACCCTAGCACCATGTACACAACAAAATGAGCAATGAAAGCCATGTGAAAAACTGCATAAAATTGATTCTTTCATTCTCACTCACTATTCCTTCCAAAAAAATTAAAAAATACAAAACAATGTATATCAAAAATTTTCAATATCCCTGGCAACCATGGAAATTCAAATTGAGACTACATTGAGATTCCATCTCATTCCAGTTAGAATGACAATCATCAAGAATACAAAAGTAGTAAATGGGGGCTGGAGTGGTAGCTCAGCAGTTACTGCACTTGCCTGGCATGCGTGAGTACAGGGGTTCAAACCCCAGCACCCACATACACAACTAAGTGTCGGAGCAATGAAAGCCATGTGAGAAACTCAAAAATTGATTCTCTCAATGTCCTTTTTTTATATTGAGAAATTTATTTGTTGAACAATCATACAAATTTTAACAAGATATATAATGTATATAGATTCTGAAAATTGGATTTATCCCCGAGTGCCCCCGCAATTACCCACCCTTATCCCTCCCTTCCCCTTCCCACAACATCTCTAAAAAAAAAAAAAAAATTAGGTTGTGTAACATTACATGATATCTGGATTTAACACCTGATAATAGACCATCTCTGTTAATGGCCAGGGTCTAGCTCCAGTCTCCACAGATGAGTGAAGACATTCGACTCTAGGTTTTCTGGGTTATGCTGATTTCACTCAGCATAATTTCTTCCATAGCCATCCATTTACCTTCAAAGGCTGCAATATCATCGTTCCTAATTGCTGTGTAAAATTCCATGGTATATATGTACCACAGATTTTGGATCCAGTGAGGGACATCTGGGTTGTTTCCATGATTGTCCTCTTAAAAAACAAAAAATGCTGGTGAGAATGTGTGGGAAGTGGTACGCTCATACATTCCCTGGACTGCAAATTAATGCCACCACTTTGAAAAACACTATGGAGATTCCTTAAAAGGCTAGGAATAGTATCCACCACACAACCCAGCTAGCCCACTCCTTGGTATTTACCCGAAAGAACTGAAATCAACAAACCATAGTGATACAGTCACATCAATGTTTGTGGAAGCACAATTCACAACAGCCAAGCTCTGTAACCCAGTTGGGTGCCTGTCAGTAGATGGATTAGGAAATGTGTATATACACAAAGGAGCTGTGTCCAACCATAAAGGAGAATAACACCATGGCCTTTGTTGATAAATGGACGGAACAGGAGAACATCATGCAAAGTGAAATAAACTGTTGGGAGTAAGAAAGCCCCAAGACCCCTACCCGTAGTCTTAACCAACCCCGTCCCCTAAAAGGAAAGGAGAAAAAGGGAAACTTTGCACTTTAAATTCTGTTAGCTAATGAAGGTTTTGCAGCTAGCTCTGGGGTTGGCTGCCTGCAGCTGTCTTGTTTCCTCCAAGGGCTGAGGGATTACACAGTCTGGATTAGAAGCCTGCACTAGGAACCATAAACACTTTTTTTTTTTTTTTGTTTTCCTCCTAAAAAGCTGCCTGCTTTCATTGATAACTAATTATTTTTGTAACTTTCAACTGTTAGCCAATCAAAATGTAACAAGGACTAAATATTTCTGTAACCCCCTGAAAGGGCATAAATCTCTAAGACCACTCCTTCTGGGCACTCAGAATTTACAGCTATCTGCCCTCCGAGCCAGGCTGCAGCGTACTTAAACCTGCTTCCTGAAAAATGCCTTCGGTGTCCTCGCCTCAACTGTCCTGCATCAAAACCAGACTCAGAAAACCAAAGGTTAGGGCTGGACTGGTGGCTCCGTGTTTATGGCGCTTGCCTGGCATGTGCAAGTACGTGAGTTCAAATCCCAGCACAACAAAGTATACCAGGAATGAAAGTAACATGAAAAACCAAAAAAAGTTGCTGCTTTCTCTTTCACTGTCCCCTCCTTTAAAAAAAAAAAATTTCATTCCTGGAAAAAGAAGGGGTGTTTTCAGAGTTCATAAGGGCATAGGGAAGGTTAGTGGAGCGGGAGGTTGAGTGGAGGGGAAGGGAGAAAGGAGGCACTGGGGACTGAAATGAAGCAGATTAAGTTCCAAGCCTGGGTGGTTATGTTGCAATGAATCCCACTTTCAGGTATACCTACAATGCATTAATAGTTGCCAATCAATGCTAGTAATCTTTTTCTTTGTAATTTTTGTCTTGATATAAGCTTAGAATGGTATTCTTGGAGTCAACATTTGTTCCCATTTATCTTCATTCACAATACATTTTTATATAGCTCATTTCATTTTTCACTGAACATGTTAGTTAACCTGAAATGTTTATCTACAAAATTTTCCCAATAGTACTTACAAATGTGATTATGTGTATGCAAATGAAATGATATTAAAAACACAAAAATCATCAAAATAGGCAGACAAAAATCTTACAACATTTTAAATAGGTGAAATCAGATTAATATCTTACAGTAAATGTGATATTTAGAAAATAAAAACTCATTTTTGGAGTTGATTTTTAGGGTTAGTCTCTCCTAGTCTTTTCACTTTGTTTTTGACAGGTGCTAAAGCTCTAGATGCATAAAAGTTAAGCATTCAAACTCGGGTAAACAGAAGCCAACACTCTTGTTCCCTAAGCTAAAGTTCAGACATCAATATTTTAGACTTCCTCTTGGTAGATGAAAAATAAAAAACTCAACTGTACTTTCATGTTTAATGTTTCATTCAAAAATTTTCCTAAATTTCCTATGTAACAAAATTCCAAAGGGTAGTGACGATGGAAAAATGCACCTGAGTAGTAGTCTTCAGACTTTCAGAGCTTTATCTTATATTTCTCCAGAGCACAGATAATAGTGGCTCATTAACCATGAGATCTGGGTACTTTTTCAGAAAAACCAGTGCTGCTCTGAAGGGCTGGGGATCGCAATTCCAGTGCCTGCCCCCAATTCTCTACCCGAAATCCAAATAATCATCTGCCACTCCCACAGTGACCTGAAGTATGGTCTTTCTCTACACTGGAGAAGAATATTAGGGGGAAAGATTCTGAAATGCTTTGTTCTCATTTCAGAACCTCAGCACAACTGCGTGCCTGATGGTTTTCTGACCTATTACCATTAGATGGACAGTCTTACCCCTGAAGGCAAGGGGAACGAACATTGGGGTGTCGGGTCTGAAAAGTGGCCACACACCATCACCATGCTTCTGTCACCAGCCTTCAGCCTGCTCCCTGCACCCTTCAATGTTTGACAATCCTATTTAAAAATAATTTTCCTTGGCAAAATTATGGGGCTCCTCATATTTAGCAGTTTTCTGTTAACATTTTAGAGAACAGACTTGGGGAAATGATACCAGGGATACCTTTCCTGTCCCTTTGGTTACTTTTAGAGTGGGCAACCAAAAACATTTGCCTAAATAAAAGCTGTTCTGGCATACAACATACCAAACCTCAATTTGTGGAGTAGCACGGACAAAGTGAATCTCTTTAGAGCTGAGATTATTTTTTCTATAATCACTCAAATGCTTACAGTCCCATATATGCACTAAGATGAAAAATCAGTGCAATTGGAGGAAAAAAACAATGGTTTAGAACAGTTTGGAAAGAAGAAAGTATCCCAATACATCACTTGTCGTTGTGGGTAATGGAATACTGCGTCATCTTCTCTGAGCCAGAGTAAAGGTTAAACCACTGCTTGATCTCCCTGATCTCCCTGGCATATTCAACAGTGGATTCCGGCGTTATAGCTTTTTTGGTAATGGAAATGCTTCTCTTTCCTGTAATTGTTTATAATTCCTGAAAACTCTCAGGGAATGTCATTCACTTTAATCAGTAATAAATTCTCCGGTGAACGTGCTCAGAGCTGGCAGTAGCAGCAAGGGAGAAGCAAGTTCTTTTTCCAGCAAGCATAAAACGCTGACAATGTTTCACAAATTATTTAAAGCATTTGCATTAAAAAGTTTTGAAAAGAAAGGTTGTCTTGCTCTGAAAAATGAAAGGTTTAAAATGCAAGGGTGTAGCATTGAAAACTTAATTTGAGAAACTTGATATTCTGTCTAGACCATTATCAGCAGCAATCTATCACTCAATCCAACCGTTAGTCCGTAAGTTTATCTACTGACTCTGATCATTTCTTCTTAGTACTTTCCCCCTCACTCCCAAGTGCCATTTGAAAGATTTTGAAGACGTTATTTTACACAAAACTGTCCATGCTCATGATTTAAGGAATTGAAGTCCTCTGCCAGGTCTATTAGAAACCTAGCGGTCCCCAGATGTGCTTCCTGCTGTCCCTCTACCCCCCAGGTAACCCTGCACACGTCTCAGCGGGCTATTTCCCATTTATCTGATGCTCCTAACATGGCTTACAACATGACTTTCAGTTGCTCTGGGTTAGGTGTTATCTAGAAGCTCCCCACCACGTGAAGTCAGCCCTGCCAACTTCTTATGCAGTTATGTTATAAAGTGGGGTAGACAACTTTGATTACATGATTGCAACTACATAAATAATGGTCAAAGAAGCACATTAGGCAGTCAACTAATTTTATATTTATATTACCTTTCTTATACAACTTCCAGTTTTCCTGGGAATGAATCTTATTTTTCTGGCCTTCTGTATACCTTCCTTCCATCAAGCCTTAACTCTCTAGATATTCAGATGTTTCAGATAGTCTACCCAATTGCTATTTGTGGAGGTATCTGCCCCACAAAGCCCCAGTGCTTGCTCCAGACTGGGCCATTCCCCTGCCTCTCTGGGTACGCTGACATCTGGGGTCGTTCACTGCTTTGCTGGGGGAGTCTTGTTGGAGGTCCTGTGTTCTTTTCCAAGTCCTCCTCGTTCTGCAGAGTATACGCTCAAGGAGCTTTCCCAGAAAGCAAATAATTTGACTTTACATGAGTAAAAGTAATTTTTGTTGTACTCTGACAATTACAATGTTACATTTTTTTCTTATACAGAAAAAAAGCATACCCAGACAAGTCTTAAATATACAATTGATAATTTTCTTACAGATGCATATACCATACAAATTAAATTTCCATCAGTCCAAATGATTTCTGAATGTCCCATTCTCTCTATTCAATACATACATTAGATGTTACCTTTATTCTGACTACTGTGATATAGATTAATCTTGTCTTTTTGAACAATCCTACAAGCTGAACTCAGTATGTCTTTTGTGTCTGTATTTTTTTTCCACTCAGTATGATTTTTGGGATTCATCTTATGTTTACTGATAATTTTCATTTATTACTGTTCTTTAAAAGTGTACTGTATTATATGGCTAACACAAAATATTATCCAATGTTTTTTTTTTTTGAAACTTTTTAAAAGGATATTTGAGACTTAATATCTATGGTCTCCTTAAGGTAATATTTTCTGCACATGATGTAAAATATGGATCAATGTTTGAGTTTCCATATATATGCCCAATCTTCAGCACCATTTATTAAGAAAAGCATGTGTCAAGGTCCTCTGGATTTCATATAAATTTAAAAATCAGCCTGCCAATATCCACTGAAAACAAAACAACAAAACAAACCCAGCCAAAACAATGCTGGGGATTGCAATTGAGGTTGAATCAAGTTCATAGGGCATGCTGGGTAAGAATTTACACTTACTGATATTGATTCTTCCAGCTCGTGTCATGTCGTTCCATCTGTTCCGAAGTCCTTCACTTTCAGCATTGTTAATTTTCAACGTAGCGGTCCTGTATGATTTCTAATGGGTTACTGCCATATTTTTGGGAGTTCTATTTACTCCTGTTATTTTTATCCCATAGTTTTTGTTGCTTTTGGAAATAGGTCTTCTTAAGAAATTTGATTTGTCAATTTTTTTACTACTATAAGATACAATTTTTGATCATGAATATACATAAAATGATTGGTGAATGTATTAAAATACTTTGTAGATTATCTTGGGTTTCATAAATAAGAGTATTAGCAAATAATGACAGTATTATATTTTCCATTCTAACAGTGACACAACAGCATTTAGTGTAAGAGGTGAATGTGACTACTTTTATTGCTCTACCCGCCTCAGGGAGAAAGTTCAGTCTTTCACCATTGAAAGAATTTTAGCTGTAAGTTTTCCGATGATGCCTTTCATCTGACTGAGAAATTTCTTTTTTATTGATAGCTTGCTTAGAGCTGTTAGTATGAATAGATATTGAATTTTATCAATTGCTTTCTTAGTGTATCGATGTATTTTTCCTATGTTCTTTTGATGTGGTAATTCTTTTGATTTTCAAGTGTTAAACTAACTTTGCATTCTAAGAAGAAACTCTACTTGGTGTTGATACTTACCCTGTGAAGATACTGCTGGATTTCTTTAGCTAATAGTTCATTTAGGATTTTTTAGTCTATAAGATATTGATCAGAATTTTTTTCTTGTAGTATCTCTGTCAAGGATTTGGCATTAGGATTGCACTAACTTGTCCCCTGAATAATGGTGCAGAATACTAGGTTGGAGATAATTTAAAAATTTTGAGCATTGTCCCAATGTCTTTTATTTAATGTTAACTTTTTTTTCTGGTTTGCTTTTTATTTATGTGGTGCTGGGGATTGAACTCGGGACTTTGTGCATACCAGAGAAGCACACTATCACCGAGCCACCTCTCCTGCCCCTGTCCCAATGTCTTCTAATATCCAATACTCTGAAGAAAAATGAAGTTGTTGTGATGTATTCCGTAGCCTGTAGTACTTTCATGTGTTTCTGGTATTCTAAGATTTTGCTACCCTGTTTTGTTATGCTGCTTTCACCCCTGTGATGGGCAATGAGATATGTTTGTAAACTCCAAACTAAGATCCTCAGTTATGGGGCCTTATTGTGAAATTTCAGTGGTTTGAGGTTGAATGATACCCTGTCTCCCCCCAGAGCTGTTCATGTCCTCAGGCCTGGAACCTGGGATCTTTACCTGATATAAGCACAGTGGTTGTCTTTAGGCAGAGGTGCTTGGAGTCACAGAGAAGGTGATTGGTGACAAAAGTAGACTGGCCCAAGGTACTTTGAGGAGAGAGGACTGCGGATTGAGCAGAGGAACACAAGCAGTTTCTTAATGCAAGAGGCCAGGGGATGGATTCTGCCTGTGTGTCCTGAAAAAGTCAGCCCCAGCCACACCTGGACTTGTAGCTAAGGGAGCTGATCTTGGACTTCTGGCTTAATCCTGTGTTGCTTTAAGCCACCAAGTTTTTATGATTTTGTTACAGCAACTATAGGAAATTAACATTTTCTTTTCTCTTTTCTCTTTTTTGTAGAGTTCTTATTTTGTTATAGCTCAGACAGATTTTGTTATGTTTATCTTTCTGCAAATTTCCTAACTTTATTTATTGTCAGTCTTTTGTCCAACCTTCTAGAATAGTTCCTAAATTTCTCTTCATCAGTACCTTGATGAAGTTCATATTCCTTTCACCTTATGGATTGATCCCATAGTGATAACATTAAGCCACTCATCGTTAGTTTGTGCTAAAATCATTCCTTTCCAGACATATGAATAGATGGAGAAGGAACTCAAGTCAATAAAGTCAACAAATAATACGGTGGAGAAGTGGAACCTATTGCTTAAAAACATGTGGGGTAAAGGGCACAGTGACGGTCCTGGTGAGTAAGTAGGCTAGCTTTGGTAGAAGTCACTACAAAGTGAGATCTTACTTGAGATCATGTGTCCAGCACATTGTGACAGCAGGATGTTATTCTAAATGGCACCACAGCATCACAGTGGCGTTTGTAGACCAGGGGTTCAGAGTATGATACGATTACTGACGGCAGATATGATATCCTTATTACAAAATTTGAAGTTTGAAATGTGGTTGCCGATTTCAAACAATAGTAGCTCTCTAATAACAGGAAATTTGTACTTCAGAAGAAAATTGTAAGAGAGACCAAGCATAAGGTAATATGGTGAAAAAGATATAAATTGAGCCAGATTTCTCCAGTGGTGTAGGTCTGTCTTGGTTCTAAATTTAAAACTTTGGGAGGTTAACATTAATTTTTTAAGAATATACATTCAGTAGTCTCAAAAGGTGCTGCATAATTTATGTCCAGGGAAAACCTAGGGTTCTAAAAGAATATATACAAATGACAGTCTTTTCATTCAGATTTTTGAGAATCTATCAACACCATCCTGAAACCCTGATGTTTCAGATCACGTGTATCATTCTCCCAGAATATGAAGTGCATGATTAGCATGCGGTGGACGGGTTCGTGGCAAGTAGATAATGTCATGTGACAGCCACAGGACAGACTTGCTTTCCGATATGCCTGCAAGGTCTTCATTCTCCCTTCCTGAAATTTGGTCTCTAAGAGGAAGAGAGCCATCTTATGTCCGGCCATCCTCCCATCCCATCAGCATTTAGAGAACGCTTTGCACATTCTGAGTGTGCCAATGAAATGAACAAATAATAAAAGCAATCCCGTAGTTTATAATGACTCTATGCCCATAAGTACCTAGCCCCAAAAATTCTGGATTTCATTCAGATCGGTAAATTTATCAGAAATAGAAGTGAAAACATACAATTTTTTCTTCCTCCCCACCCCCCACTGCTCCTAAAGCATCAAAAAGCTAACCAAAGAATGATCTTTCCAGCAGTGTGGAGAAGTATAGGCTGAGAAGTGGAGAGAATTGGTTGCAATACTGTGTTGCAGTGTAACATTAAATTTGGCAAAGCATAGTTTACCACGATAAACTCTTCTATGATGAAGATGAGCAACAGCTTCTCGGACCTTTTCGTGTATGGAACCTGAAGAGGTAAATTGTGCCAGAGCAGAATGGCTCTTTCCTTAACTTAAAGGATAGGTGACATCACTGTCCTTATTTGTCATTTATTCCTAGAGATTCCAAATCCAACCAGTTCAAATTAAAAGGTATGCATGCTGGGGCAACTCTACTGATGACCTGGGGAAAATGTTTTAGTCAAATACATACCTTCCTTTGAATCTACTGAGTCTCCATTTTTTTTTTTTAGCTGAAAAAACAAAACTAAGCAATTTATTGCCTAGCAATCGCTAGGCTGTCATATTTCTCTACTAGTTTAGCCAGAGCATTCTTACACTGCCTTTTGACTAGATAATCTAAATAGTAACAGTAATACAGTAAGTAATATCCAAGTTTTAAATTTCAGTATAGTTTTAGAAAATATGATATTGACAAAAAGAATGACAGAGAAAGGAGAGAGAGAAATAGTGTGCAGTTTAAATGATAAACTGACATTGTATAACAATGGCCACCAGAAAAAATCTCAGAAATATGGAAATAGGCCTGTGCAGCAAGCCTATCATTTATCATAAAATGAGAAAGCAGAGTGGGAGGCCATAGTAATTTTCATTCTAATGCTTTTCTCACCCAAAAGCCATTTTCCATTAAGAAAAGTTTTTAGTTATTCGCAATATTCATCCTCCCTGAAATTAGCAAACTCTTTAATCCTTTAACTTTTTAATTTTCTCTGTTCTAGCTGATCACTTTTGTGGTTGTGATCCAGAAAAAGCCCAGAGTAAACATTTCTTGCAAAGTATTTGTCTACAGGCTTCCAAGATACAAGACAGACCCTGGTTGCACCTCTTGGCAGCCCAAAGCCTGCCTGCTTTCTGGGGCATGATCCTCTCCACTCCTTGACGCAGCCCTCACCTACCGTGCTGATCTCTCCATTAAAACGAATGCAGAACATTCCTATATCCTCGCTGAATCTTCTGTATCTAAATAATGTAATTAAGCTCTAGTGTACCATCCTTATGTTTTCAGATTTGCTGCAGTGAATGTTGCAGAATGATTAATATTCAGTCTCCAGATTTAGGATTAAATACGAAAAACCAAATTAAGAAATTACCTTTTCAACGAGGGAAGTATGGATAATAAGTTTCAGTCTCCGTGGAGAGAAGTGGAGATCAGAAGACCATTTCTGCATGAGTTCTAAAGAATTGCATAGGAAATATCCAAAGTAGAAATAATGAAGATGGTGTTCTGCACAAGACTGTTACAGAATCACGGAGAGCAAGTGCGTGCTGATAGACTTCATGGAGGAGGATGGGAATAACTGAAGTCCTATTTTGGCTGAGCAATGATATAAATGATCAAACAGACAACCTGCATTAAACTGACCCATCTCCAAGCCTAGTTAAAGACATTAGCAATTTAATTTTGAAGCAACTCAGATTGTTCTCAACAGGGTAAGTGCAGGGTTTTCTTATTTAGCTTTCACTTTCTTGTATTTTTCACCTTTTTTTAATGGGGGGAGAGTAGTATTGAGTAGAAAAGACAAGACTGGTTACATTTTAGAAGACGGTGATGACTCAACAAAGAACTTTAATCTCTGATCCAAATGAGGCCCTATTAGACTCAAGGAATCATTTCCCATAATACAAAAAATTCAGACATCAATTTCTAAAGGGAAAAGCAATTGTTGTATCAGTTATCATATAATTCAGTGCAGTGGAACTGGGGCTGGAGCAGTGGCTCAGCAGTTATGGCACTTGACTGGCATGCCTGAGGACTCAAGTTCGAACCCCAGCACCATGACACAACTAAGGTCGGAGCAATGAAAACCACATGAAAGACTAGAATTGATTCTCACTGTCCTTCTCTCTTTAAAAGAATGGATGGGAATTAAAGCAGGTACCAGGAGTTTAGCAATCCAGATGGTCCACCAATACTGGCATGCTGAGTTCCCTGGAGTGTGAGAAGTAGACACTGAGCTCCCACGCAATCTTGGAGACTGGAAGAGCTCAACCAGAGTTAGAAATATATTCCAGAGGTTCCTTACCCTGGCAGAAATCAGCCAGACAATATAGCCTGCTCTGTATCTAGTGGGCATTTCTGCTTCATAAAATAGTGGCCTCCTGCCTCCCTCTGCCAGCCTGTGCACACCCTTCATTTTCTTTCAGTGCTGGTGTCTCTTCGCCCTCTACACTTAACATTACTAGCTTTTTCTATGCATTAGAATGGAACTTGAACAAGGGCAAGGAATTCTTTTATCTGTACGCTCTGTGCTTCGTAGGTAAATGCTGAAGAAATGACACAACTGTGTTGGGCTTAGTGAGAATGTTCAGGGTTTGGCTCAAATGTATATTTTGACTAAATAGGGTTTTCTTGATAATTTTTTCTGTTATGGTTTAGATATTAGTTGTCTCTCAAAAGCTCATGTGTGAGAATGCAAGAAGGTTTAGAGATGAAATGATTGGGTTATGAGAGCCATAACCTAATCAGTGCCTGAGTCCCCTGGTAGGGATTAACTGGGTGGTGATTGTAGGCAGGTAGGGAGTGGCAGGAGGGGTCCTGCCTTTGGGGTATATATTTCAGGAGCTGAGCTTATTGTCCCCCACCCCCACGCCCTGCCTCTTGGTGGCCATGTCCTCACCTGCTTTTCTCCTCCATGCTGTTCCACCATGATGTCCTTCCTCACCCTTGGGCCCAGAGCAGTGGAGTCTCTGAACTGAGACCTCTGAAACCGAGCCCCACAATAAACTTTTCCTCCTCTAAAACGGTTCTTGTCAGATCTTTTGATCACAGCAGTGAAAGAGCTGACTAAAACATTCTACAAAACTGCGGTAAGGACTTGTAGCTGTAGGTAACAGATGCCTGAAGATAGTATTCAAGTATGAGATATTAACTCCGTTTTAGTAGAGAATAACAAAGATTGTAAAAAGGCAGGGACGCATGGGATATCTCTCAGCTTTAAGCTATTTTAGCCACAGAAAATAAGAAATGTTATTTCTTAAATAGTTCCAATTATAAATTACATTGCATGGTGCTTTACTTTCAGGCCGATCCTGTGGATTGTGAAGACCAAGGACATACACATGATGAATGGATTTTGTTTATCTACTTTGACTCTATTTTTAGCAAAAAGAATCACAGTGGTGGTTTGAATACCTCATTCAGATGGCTTTGAGTATGTGAAATGAACATTTAAGAAATCTTTCTGGTAAGAAAAATAGTCATTTTTAGTTCTCTTTATCATAATGAATTAGGGCCAAGGTTATAAGAGTGCAAAATAGAACAGGAATATCAATTTTTTAAAAAAATTATTCTCGAGGAAGTGAAATTATAAGTGAGTTGTGTCAAATTTAATAAAACAGGTATAAAAATGCTTTCTGATCAAACTATTTTGAGAGAGAATTCAGAAGATGATTATACTATTTAATTAACCATGTCAATTAAAATGCATAAGAACTGTAGAGGTAGCATAGTTTTTCCATGGGATGAATAGCTCTGGAAACCTTCCCAGTAACTAATTGTAAGTTGGTGAGAAGCAAACTGTAGTCCTAGAAAAGTTGTTTAAAGCACTGAAGTGTTAAAACTATCAACCATTATTGAAGTCATAAATACAATTCAACTGCTTTGATTTTTCCATGCAATTTTAAAAATATTTCAGATTACTATAATCTCTCCACCCTCTCTGACCCACACTGAAAGCTACATGAGGGTAGTCCTAGGATATGTTGGAGAAATTATATCAGCTGATAGGGATAAAAGTGGAAGGAAAAGCAAGAAGTGAAGCACTGGAGAAATTTAGTGTCAGTGTGGGAAGAAGAGGGGCAAGTGCAGAAAGGCAAAGTGGTGGTGTCCAGGGGATTGGGCACGGATGGGGTGGGACTCCTTACAGACGGCTCTTACCAGGCACTAAACTCATGGTACATGGGTGGAGGGGGTCAGGTATGGCTACACATGCTAGATATTGGAATCTGGGCTCCATGCTGTAATTAGGTAAAAAATTTTTTTTTCAGGGCTGAGGACCAAACTCGTGGCCTTGTGTGTGCTAGGCAAGCACTCTGCCACTGAGCTAAATCCCCAACCCCTAGGTAAAACATCTTGAGACTTTAAAGGATGAGTAAATTTTGCAAGTGCAAAGAATGTGAACGATTGAGACCAGAAGATGGACTAGAACAGTTTTTTGTAGCTCCTCTGCGAAGTGGAGAACCTTTCCTCACCTTTGAATCTGGGCTGGTCTTGTCTTTTACTGATACATGTGGCAGAAGGAAAGTATGAATTTTGAATCCTACTGTAGAGGTCTCGCAATTTCTGTCTTGACACACTTGGAATGCTGCCCAGATACCATGTAAGGAAATCTGTCAAACATGTTAGAAAATGAGAGGACAAGGAAGAGAGAATCAAGGCGTTCCATCTGACAGCTAGTACCAGCTACCAGACATCTGAGTGGCACCAAGTTGGATCTTTCATCCCACCTGATCTTGAATTGAAATGCAACTGAATGGAGGATGACAGGAAATCTGCCCACCATCCCAAAGAATCCTAATAAGCAAATTATTGCCATTTTGAGCCGTATAGCAATAGTTGACTGAAACAGATGGTCACATTGAATTTGTTCATTTTTTTGTCCATCTGTTATTCCATGCATCTGTCCATCCCACTAACCATTAAGTCAGCCAAGAATCCATTATCCATCCGTCTATCCATTTTATAGGCAAATACAAAGAATAAACAAAAGCCTAAAAGACTTGTGGGATACTATTAATTGAGCAAATTTTATGGGTATACTAAAAGAAAAAACTATTCAAAATCATGAAAATTTTCTAGATCTTGGGAAAGAATTATATGCCCAAGTCTAGGAAGGTAAAAGGACCACTAACACATTTGACCCAAAAAGTTACTCTTCAAGGTATAT
Source organism: Aplodontia rufa (assembly GCA_004027875.1). Classification (NCBI taxonomy): domain Eukaryota; kingdom Metazoa; phylum Chordata; class Mammalia; order Rodentia; family Aplodontiidae; genus Aplodontia; species Aplodontia rufa. The sequence goes on along the minus strand of PVKS010014550.1, from coordinate 11,780 downwards.
TATAGTCAAACTGTCAAAAGTACAGGACAAAGAATTCTAAAAAAAAAAAAAAAAAAAAAAAAAAAAAAAAAAAAAAAAAAAAAAAAAAAAAAAAAAAAAAAAAAAAAAAAAAAAAAAAAAAAAAAAAAAAAAAAAAAAAAAAAAAAAGCATCAAGTCATAAATGTGGAATTCTCATTCATACTTAAGAAATTCTACAGGCCAGGAAAGAATGGGATTTTCTTTTCCTGGGTGAAAATAAAATCTGCCAGCCAAGAGTACTATACATAACAAAGCTATTCTTCAGAAAGGGAAATAAAGCCTTTTCAAAATAAGCAAAAACTGAGGGAGTTCGTCACCACCAAAATGACCCTTGAAGAAGTGGTCAAGGGAGCTCAACCCTTCTAGAAGTGAAAGTGTCAATTATAATGAAAGTATGCCCAGTACAAAACTTGCTAATAAAGCAGATACACAGAAAATTGTATCAACATAAAGAGCCACCAAAATGCAAAGATGAACAAATGGAGGAAGAAAGTAACAGGATGTGGAAATCAATGTGGGGGGAAAAAGACTATATTATGTCTTCATTTATCAATAATCTTAGATGTGAACAAATTAAATTCCTCCATTGAAAGAGTTAGACTGGCTGAATGGATTTTTTTTAAACAGACCCAGAGATATGCGGCCTACAAGAAACTTATTTCACCAGTAAAGATACAAAGTGAAAAAGATGAAAAAAGATATTCCATGAAAACAAGTAAACAGCAATAACTACACCTATTTCATACTAAATAGACCTTAAGACAACTATAGACAAGTTCACCATATAAAAGGAGTCAGTTCACCAAAAGTAACTCAATAGCGGACAGTCCAATTTTACAAGCAAATAGTAGATCAAAAAGACTACTACAATATCTGGAGACTTTTCCGCTTTTATCAATGGACAGATCAAGACCAAAAAATCAAACGTTAGTTAAATAATACTATTTGCTAAAAGGACCTGAAAGATATTTGCAGAACATTTTATCTAAAAGCTACAGAATAGCCTTTCTTCCCATTAGCACATGAAACATTTTCCAGGGAAGACCACATGTTAGGCCACAATATGTTAGGTCTCAACAAATTAAAAAAAATCGTAGCATGTATGTTTCTGACCACAGTTGAATAAAACTAGAAATCAAGCAATAGTTTTGAAGTTATATAAATACATGTAAAGTAACATTTAAGGGTTATTAAGTAAAGAAGTGGATAGTATGTTTTATTAAACTCAAGTAAAGGAAATGAAATGTTTTGAAACAAAAATGAAAGCATAACGTATCATAAACCTATAGGATATAGCAAAAGAAATACTAAGGGGAAAGTGCATAAGTGCTTACGAAACGAACTACAGAATAATTTCAAATAACCTAAAAATTCAATTAAGCTAGAACAGTAAGAACAAAACAAACTCAAAATTAGTAGAAAATAAAGATCACAGAAGAAATAAAAATAAAAGTCCACTGTAAAACATCAATGAAAAGTAGAATTGACTTTTTGTAAAGGTAATAAGAAAGATTAATGCTAATCAGATGAAAAAGGACATTATAAACAGTATCATGGAAATAGATTATTAGGGATTATTATATACTGCTATATGTCAACTGGAAAACCTAGAAAAAATTCTGGACATATATTCCCTACTCAAATTGAACTATGAAGACACAAAACTCAAATGAATCAATGAGCTACCAAATTAAATCAGCAATAAAAAGTCCAAGAAAGAAAAGGCTGAGACAAATATGATACCAAATCTTAAAAGCTTTTAATGAAATATTCCAATTCTCAAATCCTAAAGAATTTCAAGGGAGGGAACCATTCCAAACTCATAAAGCCAGCATACCAAAATCGGACAAGGACCAACAAAGAAAACTCTATCCTTGACATACACAGATGTAAAAATTCTCAACCAAATACTAGCAAACTGAATCCAACAGCACATTGAAAAGCTTGTATGCTGTGATCAAGTAGGATGATATTCCAGGGATACAAGATGGTTCAGTATACCAACTCAATAGGTATAACAATTCACATTAACAAAGGACTAAAGCCACATGATCGTCTCAACAGATGCAGATAAAATATTCAATAATAGTTATCTTTTTAGGATGAAAAATATAAAAAAGATGTAAGAGGATTGGATCTCAACACAAAAATAGCAGTATGTAGCAAGTCTGTAGCCAATCTCATCGAATGGGGAAAAGATGAAGTTTCTTCAAGATCGGGAATAGGCCAAGGATGTCCACTGTTATTCAGTATAGTTCTGGAAGTTGTAAGAGCAGTAAGGGAAGAGAAAAGGCATCCAAATAGGAATGGTACAAATCTAATTATCCCTGTTTGCAGATTATATAATTTTATATATAGAAAGCATCCATCAAAAATTTGTAGAACCAAGAAATTCAGTAAGTTTGCAAAATCAATGTATAAGATTTCGTACCTTTGTTATAAATTATTCAAAAGAAATCAAAGCAATTCAATTCATAGTTATAGAAAGACCTACAAATAATTTTATACCATGAATAATCTTATGAAAATCACAAAATACTGTCTCCTTTTAAACTGTTCATACTACCTAAAGAGATCTATACATTCAATGCAATTCCTAACATATCAGTGTTATTCAAAAAATTAGAAAAAACTAAAATTCATTTGACTATTTGGTACTAAAAGGTACCAAATAGTCAAAATAATCCTGACTAAAAAGAGCACAGCTCAAAGTCCCACAATATCTGACTTCAAAACATGCTATAAAACCATAGTAATTAAAACAACAGAGCACTGGCACAGATGTAGACCAATGGAACAGAACGGAACCGGAAGGAATTCCACCTGTTCACAGATGACTTTGACAAAGTCTGTGAACGCACACTGGAGAAAGGAAAGTATCTTCTGTAAATGGTTCTCAGAAAGCCAGATGGATATTTGTGTGCAGAAGAAAGAAGCTAGACTTGCCATGTACAAAAATCAACTCAGAATGGGTCAAGGACTTCACTGTATTACCCAAATCTATAAGAAAAGAGAGGAAAGGCCTCAGGACACTGGTCTTGGCAATGATTTTTTTTTTGGATATGATCCCCAAGCACAGGCAAGAGAAGTAAGAATTTGTGATGGTATTATACAAATAAACTACATTCTGTTTTCAATAACAATGTTTTAGTAAAGTTATAGACATGCTGATTACCATAATCTCATTGTTAAACATTGTGTACTGAAATGTTATGCTATAGCCCATAACTATGTTCAATTTCTATGTGTCAACTAAGAACAAAAATAGAGTAAATATCAGGATTAGCTGTTCCTTTTAAATCAAGTTAAAGTGAATCACTGGAAAATCGACAGAAACTTTCTTGCTTCCACAGTTCCTACTGGACCAGTCATGCTGTTGGCAGAATGATCCAGAACCCATATTCAAATTAATATGCTTATTGTAAAAAATCAAATCATGTAGAGGTCTATGTAGAAGAATTATTAGCTTCCCTTCTACCTTTAATCCCAGCTCCTTAAAATAACCAGTGGTAATGGTTGGTATTTTTATTTTCTAATGGGGGTGTATATATGCACATTAGCATGTATCTGAACGTGTATGTATGTACTGTTTTTTCTTTCCATATCATAGTGATATCATGATAGACATATTACCCAACACTTTCCCCCTTGTTCACTTAATCAATTGCATTAGATTTCCAGGTGAGTGCACAAACTCTACCCATACAGTTGTCCGTCATGCGGAAGGCCATCTGGATAGTTGGCCACTGACTTTCTGACAGCCATATCATTGCTTTGGTATTACATTGCTGCATACATCATTTCAGGCTTGTGATTTTGTTTCCCTAGGAAAAACATTTTAGAAGTAGAGTTGCTGACTCAAAGGTTATGCACATTTAATATTTTAATAGAAACTGTCAGATACTTTCCAAAAAGAAGTGTTCCGGCTCCCATTACAAGTGTAAGCAACCGCCTAGGCTCCACATTCTCATCAGTACTGTAAGTTGCCAGGTCTTAAAAGTCTGCAACATCAAGGGATTAAGAATGTTACGTGGTTGTTTCGCTTTGCATTTTTCTTACTGTAAGGTTAGCGTTTGTGTCTTAGTCAATTGCATTTCCTCTCCAAATTGTTTATTTTCTTTGACCGCTTTTCAATGGCAGAACTTATCATTTTGCCTATTAATCAATAGTAGATCTTTGTTTATTAAGAGTATAATGATTTAGAGCTAGAGCAGTGACTCAGCGGTGGTTATGGTGCTTGCCTGGCAGGTGCAAGGACACAAGTTTGAACCCCAGCACCAGGTACACAATAAAGTGTAAGAGCAATGAAAGCTATATGAAAAACTACATGAAATTGATTCCCTCTTTATCTCTCATGGTTCCTCCTCTCTTTAAAAAAGAATATATAGATCCGTCTGTCATAAGTCCTTTACATATTTCCTCCAAAACAGTTTGATTTATGGTGTTCTATATCAAACAAAATTTTTATTTTTAAAGTTTGTTATCTTCCTTATGGTTCCAGTTTCCTTTATTGCTTAAGAAGTTTTCCACCTTGAGTATTTGAAATGTTTGTCTTATAGTTTTACCTGCATCTTAAGTTATTATAAATACGTGGATCCGCGTTTGGCTTTTCTGGTTTGAGCCACATCGTCAGTCCTTTCAGTTCTTTGAGACAGGGTCTCACTAAGTTGCCCAAGCTGGCCTTGTACTTGCCGTCAACCTCCTGCCTCCATGTCTTGAGCTGCTGTATTTTTCCAGGTTTTAAGAAGCTCGGTGATGATTGTGTCAAGTTCTTGTACTTACCAGGGATAATTGCCATTTTTGTGGTGTCATTTCATCCCTCCCTTCGTTCCTCAATTTTAGGAGGAGTATTTGTTCCCCCCAATCCCTCAGGCATGAGTTCTCTAAAATATAATCCAAAATGTTTCCCAAAGGAATTTTTGGTGCTTCAACCGTTAGCTGATGGAGTGTGCTCAATTTTAAACAAACGAACTATCAAAGCCAAACAGCAAAAACAAAAGAACCAAGCAATGCGAAAGAGAGGAGATCATCGCTGCTGTAGAAGGAGCAAGCCCTGAGCACTTGGAGGCAGGATGCAGGGTCACAGGCCATCTCGCCACCACCAGGCTCTCAGCTGCTGCTGAGACAGAGTCCTCGTGAGCCTTCTGGAGGGCAGAGAGAGAACTCAGTGCTGGAGTAGGCCACACATGAAACGGCAGTAAGTTACCTTTTTTTTTTTTTTCTGACCATAGTCTTACACATTGGAGGGAATTGTTACATGTTCATGCGCAGATATCGACAAAGTGAAAGCTGAACCTAGTCCAGGATCTCCCGTCTTCGTCTACTGCCCGCTCTCGTGTCTCCTCTGCATTTACCCCCATGTTATAGATAGAAATAAGCATACATTTGTGTATTAATTTTTGAAATTTCTGGGTTTCTCTGCCTGCACAAATGTGTTCTTAAGCAGGCTTCCCAAGAACATGGCAGACCTCTATAAACCTTCCCAGCTTCTCCCAGTACCCTCATTCAGCACCCAGTATGATGTTTCTACACTGGGTTTAGCCCGTGAACGTCGTAAATCAAGTGATCAGGAAATCAAGTGGATTGATTTGGTCTTTGGAAAAATTGACAGAAAACTTTTGGCTTGCACAATCCTCCTGGACCACTTACGCTGCGGCACAATGTTCCAGAACCCACATTTACCTTCAACTCTGCCAACATCCTCCAAACTTCCTGTTACCATCCGTCGTAATCTGTTTTTAAGTGGTCTTTACACAACTGGTTTAACTTAGTACATATTATTGACTGCATTTGGCATGCTCTCTGACCAGAGTTTTCGGGTTTCTTTGTTCCTCCTCCTCCTCTTATTTTTTTCGTTTGGTTCTGGGGATTGAACCTAGGGGACTTAACCAGTAAGCAACACCCCCAGCCCTTTTTATTTTTGATTTTGAGATAGGGTCTTGCTAAGTTACTGAGGCTGGTTTTGAATGTGTAGTCCTCCCACCTCAGCCTCCAGAGCTGCTGGGATTACAGGTGTGCACTGTTGTGTCTGGCAGGATTTTCTGGTTTCTAAGCAGACTTTTTTGCACTGACAGAGTTTTGGGAATTGGGTAATCCAGATTGAAGTGCCAACCTGAGGTATGAGCACATTTACAGGGTTACAGGGTTCAAAGTAGGTATTCATCATGATTTTAATGGCCTTCAGAGTCTTCATTCATGTAGGTAGGGTTCTGATTACTTGTAAGAGTGAAGTAAATAGAAAGGTCCTCTTGTCAGAAAACAGTTATGAAACAAATATACAGACAATTGTCATTTGCTGTGATGGATAAGCACTGACTGCCATAGGCGCATTTAAATTTCATCGAAGGGGCTGGAGCGGTGGCTCAAGGTTATGGCACTTGCCTGGCATGCACAAGTACGAGAGTTCAAACCCCAGCACCACCTACACAATGAAATCTGAGTAATGAAGGCGACATGAAAAAATGGATAAAATTATTTCTTCCTCTTTTTTTTTAAAGTTCATCCAAATGATGATTTTGTGAATCAAAACAGAACCAGGAGAATCAGTTACAGGTTATGATCAGAGAAGAGTGAGACTAAAATAAGTTAAAGGAATTGTTGGGAAATGGATTTATGGACAACTTAAAATATATTTTAAAGGATGGAGGTTATTTAAATTTTGAAGATGAGTGAATAGAGACTTCCTGTTCTGCATCTTTTTTTTTTTTTCCCTGTAGGGATTTTCCTCCTGAGACTGCAGTGCCCCTTTCCTACCTGCTTTGCAGAGGTGGGAGGGCCATGAGGACAGAAGGTGTGTCTGCCTTTGTTACAGTCTGTGTCCATCTAGCTAGAGATACCATGCACGGTGCAACCTCGTAGATGCCATGTTACCGGAAGCACCGATAGCTCTATGAACACTTGCTCCATTCTGATAAAATACTTGCTTTTCCCACTGGACTGGGCCTCGCTACACCCGGGTTGGTTCTCCTTGGTTTGTCCTATGGAAAAATAGGTACGTGTCATGTTCCTGCTGCTCTAGCTAGTACATTGTGCTAGTTGGCTTTTTGTCATTGTGGCCAAAATACCTGACAAGAACAACTTAGAGGAGGGAAAATTTAGTCTCAGTTTCAGAAATTTAGTTCATGGTTGGCTGACCACATTGCTCTGGGCCCCCACATCATGGTGGAGGCGCTTGGTGTGGGACACTGCTCGGGACCTGGCAGCCAAGGAACAGAAGGGAGAAGAGACCACAGGGAAGATGCACCCTTCCAGGCTACATCCCCAGTGACCTACCCCACTAGCCATGTCCCATCTGCCCACAGTTACCACCCAGTCAGTCAGTCCTTTCAGACCAGGATGGACTGATTACATTACAATCTCATAATCCAATTGCTTCACCTTGAGGTCCTTCATGAACAAGGAGTATTTGTGGATACCTCATATCCAAACCATAACGTACGTATTAAGAAATATCTTCATTTTATTTTGAACTTTTAAATCCCTACAGTGCTATCAGTTTAAACACGTATGGTAGTATAGTATATAATCATATTTGTGGAGACAATCTTGAAAGTCTGAGAAATCTGGGGAGAGGCCACATTCAACCCAGTAAAACTAAAGACTACCATTGTAGAAAACTGCTATACTGAACATACACGTTGCCTGAGTTACTATTCTTAAAAATGTATGAAATTGTTGACTTTAAAAGATGTCAATTAATGCTATAGCATGCCGAAGGAACAAATAGCCAGAAAGGAATTTAATTAATGAAAACCATTTTCCAAGTTGAATTTCACTTTCGTGCCATTAGTTTTTTTGAAGAGATTATAGGATGTCGAGCGGAATTTTGGTATCTTGGAGAGTATTTGTTGTGAATATTGAAAATCTGCATGTGTGTTTATTGGGCATCTAGCTTTGGGCCATGCCAAGAAATACTTTATAGCAACCAATTTCACGGTTCAGGTGTGCACACGTGTTAGGTTCAGTTGTGCAACTGCTGTGTTGAAGGTGTGCTTTTTCCTCTCCTTAGCATTAAGATATCAAAACCTTTTCCTGCAATAATGGAACAGCTGGTGCACTAGAATTGCATGAGGCTCTGCCCTTCCTTGCATCTGTGTTCAGTGAATGAGGCTAATGATCAAACCAGGCTCAGGAGTGACCCTTCCTGCGCTTGTCCATCCAGCCCAGCTCCCACGAGGAGGCTGGCAGCTGCCAGAGCTGCGGGAGGAATTGTTCTCCACAAAGATGACAGCCAGGAGACTCATGAGGTTGTAGACCAATCTGATGGGAGAACTGCTGTATGTATGCCTTGGCTCTATTCTTAAGACTATGGCCAGTAAAAAGCAGTAAATTTAAGAATGCCTTATTTTCCTAGTCTGGGCAACATGGACCACTTTATAAAGTAAATTTGACCTCAAGATTTATGGCAAACCAAGCTCATTTAATATTCACATTTATGGGTCATTCATCTTTATTCAAAAAGTTTGGAAGTTTTCTGGGAAAGTCCAGTTGGTCTAATTTGTATTTTGTTATATGTATTTTTTTGGTGCTATTTTGACCTCTCAATTCCTCCTGGTTTGTTTTCTGAGTCAAGGTCTTTATTCTAACAGAGGTATCTTTAACTCATTTTTTTCTGTTCATTTTTGTCTTGCATATTATTTTCTTTTATTTTCATTAAAGTTGTATTAGATTTTTTCAATGTTTTTAAAAGGCAGGATTAGGACAACGATCAGCATTACATCTGTAGCACTCTCATTTGAGAGGTTTGAGGGCTTGGGGGCTGAGGACATTTGTTTCACACTGACAGAGAATGCTGTGTGTGAAGGCTCCACCTTCCCCTCCAGGGTGGAACTTGGCTTCAATCTGAGGACAACTGTGGTAGGATTGGAAAATACTACACGTTTGCAAACCATCAGCAGTGCATATCTTTAGTGTCCCTTCCACGATTTTCAGTTCAGTTCAGAAACCTTTAAAGTTCGTTTACAGTGACATGCACTTTTCTAGGAGTTGTAGTTATAGATAAGCAGGACGTTGTCCCTGGCATAAAGCCATTGCAGTCCAATGGTGAAAACGTGACACCAGTTCTGACTGAGACTATACCAAAAAAGTCTATTCTGCTGTACTCTGTATCTAGAACATTCCTCTTTACTCTTGTTAGATATGTTTCATATGCTTCTCAATTAGGCAGAAAAATGAAAAATATATTGGAATTTTAGATGGCAATTGTTTTATGGTCTCTTTGACTTTGATGGGATGAACTTTTTATCTTTTTATTAGAAATTTGTAGTTATCCATGGTAGTGTTCATCCCCATAAACTCATATGCACGGAATTGGATTTCAGTTCACCATCCCCGCCTTATCCCTCCCCTCTTCCGTATTCCTTCCTCTACTCCTCTAGACTTCCTTTCACTCATCTATTTATATTTGGTTCTTTCTATCTATGTAGGATATACCTTTATCAGATTATCTAAGTATTGTTTTGTGGCCTTTTACTGAAAGTTTAAATACTGAGTCATATATCCAATAAAGTTTAAATATGGTTGTATTTTGCATATATTGAATGTTGTCTGTGGAATAACAGTTGTGGTATTATTTTGTTTTGCATTTTTGATCCAACACGGACATCCTCCCTCTATTTGGACAGTGTGACAGTTGCAGCTTACGGAGCTTGCCGTAGAACCTTGGGACTCTCTCTGCTTGCTCATCGCTGAGAAGCACCTGAGCTGTCCCTGGAGGTGCCAGAAGTGCTTTCCTTTCTAAACATGAGGGTTCAGGACTTGCTCTGGCATCATCACCCGCTAGATAATAAATTTAAAAGAAGCTTAGTAGATTTAAAAGTCTTGGAACTCCCTTACCCTATTTAGAATATTCTCTAGAGAAAACAGATTCTCCACTTTTTCATCATCAGACTCTTCTGTGGTCATGAGCAAGAGGAAGTTCAGTGTGCTCTGTCTCTTGTGGAGAAACTGCTTCATTAAAAGAAGGTTTGCATTTGCAGTAATTCAATATATTCAGTGCAGATCAATTCATAAATTCTTTGGATTGTTAACGGCAGTAAGACATTCATGACAATTGTTTTTCTATTTTACAGCATGGAAAGTAGAAATGCAATTTTCCTGGGATTTCTTCTGATGTTGGCAGGGTGCTAATGAAACTCTCATTTTAGTGTGGATTTTATTTTCAAATTAATAACCGGTAGATATCGTATCTGTGATTGAATAGGCATGAATAGCTGCAGATATTTTGTTTCTAAAATATTTTTGCTAAATCAGGTTTTTCTTAAACACCTACTTTTGAAAGCCCCAAGACGTTTTCTAGAGGGCTGTTCTTGTCATCCTGGCTTCCTGGAGATGGCAGCAGAGTACACGAAGCCAGGACAGGGACCAGACTGCACAAACAACCGGGGAGATTAATGGAGCCTAGCAGTCCTGGGGAGGACCAGCGAGACACAGCAGCTTCGGCTGCCCTCACACGACAGGGCAGGTACCTAGAGAGCTGCTGTGTGCACTAATTGGATTTCTAATTATGTGGGGGTAGCTTCCAGAAAATTCCTCTCCAAACTGTTGCTCTTATTATATTCCTCACCGGTGGTCAAGTCAGGTTTTTTTTGCCTTCTATGTGGTGTTCTAGTTTCTTTCTTCTGGTAAAAGTAGTAAGAGATCTCCAGAACAAGAAATCTCTTGAAGCCGTTACTTTTTGGGGCCAATTCGCAGCATTTGTTATCCTTAGCTCATTTTCGTATAGCTGTTTCTAATCTGGAAACGCACTGCATTTCAATCCCTCGGGGTTGTCCGATTTTTCGAATCTATAATGGGATGATAAACTGGCAAGGTGGCACGCAGGCTAATAACAGATTGCTCAGGTCATCACATGAGACACTGTAAAAGCCCTCTTTATTCCAAAGTATACATCCAATAATGCCCTAGCAGACATGAGTAATGAGCATTGTACTCAGAGTAACAGGGACCCTATCACTTTGGAATTCGTGCAAAAACGTTATTAAAATGAAAAAGAGAGAACTTCTTTCTCCTGAATTGTAACTGTTGGTTTCAATGCTAAGCTTGTTTGTCAAAATGCTGTTGTCTGGAATCAGCGTATGTAAGACCAAAATATTTCCCAACTTGGTTGAGTACTCCGAGAAATTTTGCTTGGAAGAAGCTAAATGAAGGTTTCTTATTTAAAGATCCAATGTTTTTCAGCTAAAATGTTTTTCTTCAAATATTTTTGAAGTAAAATTCACTTTCAAGATGAGAGAAAAAACATTCGTGATGATAAGTAAATATTTCTAACAAAAGATCAGACTAGAAGATTTAAAAAGATTTTTACTCTTTCAGACAGTGGATCAATGGGATGAATTGATCAAATTGCTGTTTTGGGTATGATTGTTTATTCAGTAGAAGACATTTTGTTGGAAGTGAGAGCTTTTTAACTGTAAAAATTCCAGAAGCATTACTGTGTATTTGTATAGCATGGGAAATTCTAAAGTACTAGTTACATTTGAAGAATCAATGGGCTGAATACCAATCATGTTGTTTACTCACCTGAGAGAGACAAGGTAAAGCATTTCTAGCAGGGTATGGTGGCACACACCTGTAGTCCCAGTGGCTGGGGAGGCTGAGGCAGGAGGATTGTAAGTTCAAAGCTGGACTCAGCAACCAAGTGAGGCCCTAAGCAAGTTGGCAAGACCCTGTCTCAAAACAAAAAGAGGGCTGAAGATGAGGCTCAGTAGTTAAGCACCCCTGAGTTAAACTTTCAGTAACAACAACAAAATAAAAAAAAATA
>PVKS010014549.1:0-48103 GCA_004027875.1 Aplodontia rufa | reverse complement strand
TCTTCTTCTTCTTCTTCTTCTTCTTCTTCAACTATCCAAGAAAGTCTTTGTTTTTGTGGAAGTGAAAAGGGTGTTTTAAATCCTTCTCCTTGCCAGGCAAGGTGGCACCTATAATCCCAGTGTCTGGAAAGGCTGAGACAGGTGGGTTGCAAGTTCAAGGCCAGCCTAGGCAACTTAGTAACTTATGAGACCCTGTGTCAAAATAAAAAAATAAGGGAGTAGAGAGGTAGCTCAGTAGTGGTATGCTCCTGGGTTCAATCCCCACTACTGAAAAAAAAACCTCTCTTCCTTATCACTGGAGTGAGGGAGGCTATGGGTGCTGACTGGCCCTGAGCTGCCTTTTCTTGCCCGTTGCACTCTGGGGCTTTGTCTTCCAGCCTGCCACCCTCTCGTTTAGCATTCAGAACCATCATTTGATTTGCACGTTGTCATAAAAGATCCAGGAAGTAAACTCTGCCCACCCCACCACTGATGTTCTTCTGGAAGAAAATTGATATTTCAAATTGGAAACGTAAAACTTTGTTCCTGAAACCTTTTTCATGGTGAAATATTGGTGGCGGGGGATGACATAATATTTTTTTACTTAGGGCCTTTAAATGTTTTAACATTGCTATGGGATTCAAAGCCAGTAATAAGAACATCCCTGGTATTCTTTCTAGCACACCAGCATTGCTGGAACTCCTAATCATTACTTAAAACTTATCTACAGACACTCCTACACTTAGAATGGGGCCACATCCTGATAAACCCGTTATAAATTGAAAGTGCGTATACTTCAGCTAATCTGTGAAACATTCTGGCTTAGCCACACAGTTGCTGCAGAGCATTGAGTTATTTCCCTGGATGGGACCATTGCCTAGGCTGCCTGGGAACTGCTTGCTGCCACCAGCATTGCAAGAGTATCTTGCATATCATTAGCATATCACTTGCTGGCGAGTGATTAGCCCAGAAAAGAGCAAACTTCAAAATCAAAGTACAATGTCTACAGTGCATTTCACTTTCACACTGTCTTAAAGTCAAAAGTCATTCAGTTGAATCATTGTTAAGTCGGGAACTATCTGTACTGGAAGAATTAGCTTCCTTGCACAATCTGGCTTAAAAGTCAGTCTCCTTCCCTCCCTTTCTCACTCTAGAGTCCAGGCCAAGTCTGGGCAATCTGGCCTCCTGACTGACAGGGCTTAGGAACCCACTTTCTTTAGCTCCACAGAATGTGCAGAGGCACGTGGGATGAGCCCTGTGACTATGGGCTCTGGGTTTGGAAACTCCTGATACAGCCAAAGTGACCTGGGGAGGAGATCATCTAACATTCCTTCCCTCCCTTCTTCCCTCCTACCAACAGATACACCTCTAATCTGGTTCTAGAGCAGCTCTCTCCTGCCCCCACCTGGCTCTTGGCTTCCATTGCCTCGTCCCGGGCTTTTCCCATTGACAGGCCTCTCCAACCTCTCTTGTCTCTTCAACTCCCTCTCAGGGTTAGCGCCTCACAGTAGCTCTGGTTCTTACCCTAACATCTGAATTCCAGAAAGATCTCTCTTGCTTTCTCTTCCAAGCTACGAGATTCTTAAGACCTTTGTTTTTGGGTCTCAGTTTCTGACTCCCTTTTCCTTACCCTTCCTATGGCCCTTATCTGGGTAGTTCCAGATGCATACATCCAACACAACAGCCACTAGTCACACATAATCGGGCACCGGAAATAAGGTTAGTCCGAAATGAGATGTGCTATAAGATATTTTATTAATAAGTTGATACTGATTACGGAGGTAGAAAGAAAATATTTTGGACATATTAGGTTAATTAAGATATTTTTAAAATTGAATTTCAACTATTTCTTTTTACCTTTTAAAATGTGGCTATTAGGGTCTGGAGCGGTGGCTCAGGATTATGACACTCGCCTGGCATGTGCTGGGATGCGGGTTCAAACCCCAGTACAAATACGCAACGAAATGACAGAGCAATGAAAGCCACATGAAAAACTAAACTGAAATTCTCTCTCTCTCTCTCATTGTCCCTCTCTCTTTAAAATAAATAAATAAATAAAAATTAAAAATTAAATGTGGTGGGGCTGGAGTGGTGGCTCAACAGTTATGGCATTTGCTTGGCATGTGCAAGTACGTGTTCAAACCCCAGCACCACGTACACAACTAAGAGTCAGAGCAATGAAAGCCACGTGCAAAAAAATAAATAAAAATTAATTCTCTGTCTCTCTTTCACTCTCTCACTGTCCCTTTATTTTTTTTTAAGAGAGGGACAGTGAGAGAAAGAGAGAATCAATTTTATTTAGTTTTTCATGTAGTTTTTGTTGCTCTGACACTTTGTTGTGTACATGGTGCTGGGGTTTGAACTCACATCCTTAAGCATGCCAGGTAAGTGCTGTAACCTCTGAGCCATGCTCCAGCTCCTGTCCCTCTCTCTTTAAATAAATAAATAAAATGTGGCTACTAGAAAATGTAAAATTATGGGTGTTCTTCCTATTATATTTGTGTCAGATAATGCTAGACTAGGCTTTCTCCCATGATCTAAAGACCCAAAGCGTCACTTGATGGGAATTGTTTCAATGTGACCTCCACATGCACCTCCATCTTCGCAGTTTTTCCCAAAGCTCTAGAGAAGGAACCAACTTTCTCTGTTAACTCCTTAAAACTGGTGTCTCTGCTCTGGCTCAGGGGCCACTCTGAGGAAGAACCAGATGTGTGCCTCAAGCTCTAAAGCAGGCTGGCCAAGGTGACATGAACAAGTGGCCATTCATGTTCCTCAATGAGTTGTGCAGCGTGGCTGCCCCAGGGACAGGGGCTATGAGTCTGCTGTTTAGTTTCCACATCTATAACATGGGCAGAACTACGGTCCAGCTCCCAGCAGTGTAAGGATTAAAGACAATGGTCAGTGGTGTTGAAGAGGTGGTAGTTCTTTTCCTGACAAATTGGAGTGAGAAATCTGTCCTGCAACTGCCCTGTTTCATGCTTTGTATAGTTTTTTTTTTTTTCTCAGTAAAGACTCTTTTGAAAATCTAAGCAGAGGGATCTTATCCTCTCTTTCTGCACTGGAACTTTTGGGCAGAGAGAGGAGGTCCTTGGACAAGGATGCCGGGAGGCAAGGGATTCCTGAGCTGATACTGCGGAGGCAGGGCTGGGGTATGTCATGGCCTTGCAAAGTGGCTGGCATTGGTGGGCCAGACGTGGGCTGACCTATCACCCAGGTTGCCTCAGTCCTTTCCAGGAAGAGCAGAGAATGACCAGTTGTGGCCACAACTGGCCCACTTACAGGACAGAGTACAAAAATGTGACAACTTCAGAGTGTGTCCCTTCTGGGACTCAAATTTATAAGCCAGGTGTAAATCTCTACACTGGAAGAAAAGGCACGGTCTTGCCTGGTAGAGGGGAAAGCCTGTGATTCTAGGTGTGACACTGTCCTACTGGAGCTGGCCAGTCCAGGAAGAGGCAAGCTCCAAAGCCCCACCCAGAAAGTCCAAAGAGGAAACCTACCCCAGGGTAGGCTTTATCCCTGGCACACTCAGGGCCTGACATGGGGACAGGGAGGAGGTGTCAGGGCTGCTGCTGGTTCTTGTTCATGTTACAAAGAGTTTCTGCACCTCATTGAAAAGAAACAACTGGGGCTGGAGTGGTGGCTCAGCAGTTGGAACGCTTGCCTGGAATGCACAAGGACCCAGGAACAAAGCTCAGTACCACATTCACAACTAAGTGTTAGAAAAACAAAGGACAGATGATTAATCACTGATTCTCTCTTCCTCTCTCTCACTCTCTCTCTCTCTTAAAAGAAAAAAAGAAAAAGAAAAGAAACAACTGGGGTTTAGAAGAAGGCCATAGTCTGGGTGTCAGAGCCCAAGAAGATCTCCAAACCTGATTTCTCATCTGCACTTCCTGTACCTCTCTGAAATAATGACACGCTATCCCCACCATTTCTTCTGCTCTCTGCTTTTTCTTTTCTTCCTTCCTTTCTTTCTTTCTTTTTTCTTTTTTTTTTTTTGAAAGAGAGAGTGAGAAGAGAGAGAAAGAGAAAAATCAGCTTTATTTTTTCATCTGGCCTTTGTTGCTCCAACACTTAGTTGTGTATGTGGTGCTGGGTTTATGAACCAGGGTCCTTGTGCTTGCAAGGCAAGCGCTCCAACAACTGAGCCACTGCTCCAGCCCCTGCCCTCTGCTTTTATTAGCAGAGCATATGTCTTCAATGTACCACCCTATTCATTTTCCTTTTTATTAAAAACTTAAGAACTACTATTGGCAGTTACTTGGGATGTTGAAGCAAGAGGATCACAAATTCAAAGCCAGTCTGGGTAATGTAGCCACACCCTAGAGTATAGCTCAGTGGTAAAATGCCTCTGGGTTCAATCCCCAGGACCAAAGCAAAACAAAAAGAACTGCTATTGGCTTAATATAAAACTTTACAGAGAAAAAGTCTATTTTGCTTTTCTGTTTATAGAAATTATATAGATTCTTGTGGACATTGTGAAAGATACCAAAATGTAATGAGAAGAGAAAATTACTCCTGGCCCCACTTGCAAGCCAGGGACAATTTTGGAGTATTTCTGGTTTTCTTTCTTTTCTCCTCTTCCTCCCCTTCCCGCTCTCTGTCCCCCTACTCCTCCTCCTTCTTCACCTTATTTTTTTAGAGCTGGTTTAGGTTCACAACAAAATTGAGAGCAAGATACAGAGATTTCCCATTCACCCCCTGCCTCCCCCACCATCAACATCTGATCTTATGCATAGTTTTGGAGTTTGTTTTCCCGCATAGTTAGGGTTCTGCTCTATATGCAATTTTGTGGGCACTTCCCTATGTCATTGTGAAACGTTGGCAACTGTGGTTTACAATGGTGGCCTGACAATCTTTAGCCATTCTTCCATTGTTGGATTTTTGAATTGCTTCTAGTTTTACCAATTGTAAATAACACGGTGGTAGGGGAAAAAGTGCCTCATCTATCTGCATGGAAGAGAACAGGGAAGCAAAGTGTTTGGGATCACAGTGAGGATAAAGATTTGGGCAGGGAGAACCCTAGGCGCTGATGCTTTCCCATTTTGCTGGGAAGGGCTTCTACAGTGTGGCTCCCAGATGCAGACCCAGGGCCACAGGTAGCTCTTGTAGGAGGCAGATTTCCTATAAGTTCCCTAACTACAAGAGTGGATGTGAGGGGCTCAAACGGTGGCTCGGCGGTTCTGGCGCTTGTCTGGCATGTGCAAGAACTCAGGTTTGATCCCCAGCACCACGTACACAACTAAGTGTCAGAGCAATAAAGACTATACAAAAAACTAAATAAAATTGACTCCCTCTCTCTCTCTCTCTCTCTCACTGTCCCTCTCTCTTAAAAAAAGGGAGGGGGTTTTGGGGATTTAGCTCAGTGGCAGAGCGCTTGCCTAGCATGCACAAGGCCCTGAGTTCGGTCCTCAGCCCTAAAAAAAAAAAGAAAGAAAGAAAGAAAAAAAAAAAGAGTGGATGAGATGAGCTGCCCTGAAGTGGGGAGTTCCTGTCACAGTAGTTGTTCAAAGATGGACCCTATTCAGATACCGCATTCCCACACGGCACATGACCTACAGCGAGGTCGAACTGGGCTATGTCTTTGAGCTGTCTCAATCAGGTTCTGCAGCTTTATTTGATCCTCACAAACCCCTCAGTTAGTGGGAACCTCGGCTCATGGGGATGAGTGGTTAAAAGAGACAATCTAGAAGGGAAGGAAAAACCCTGAACCTGGAGCCAAAAGATGTGATGGGTTTCAATTTTTTTATAGGTAGGGAAACTGAGGCCACAAAGGATTAAATATGATTTGCCCTCAGTTTCCCTACCTATAATATGGGAGTAACAATACTTGCCATGCCTAGCTTATAGAAGTACAGGGAAGAAATCTCAAGGCCTGTACCTGCAGCCTGTGACCCTCTATACATAAAAGTATTATTATTAGTGGCAATGGGAGTAATGACAATGATGATGAGGGCATTACTGACAATGAGAATACACCAGTAGGAGGGCGCTCACTGCCCTTGGCCACACTCCCTAGCCCTTTCTTTTAACTGTCCTCTTACATTCCTTTCTCTCATCTTGGAGATTGAAGCTGCCTCATTAATTGCTGCCTCTGTGATGGCTGCCCCTTGTGCGTTGGCCCTCTCCAAGCTGGTCTACCCAGAGGTGGAGGAGTCCAAGTTCAAGAGTGAGGAAGGAGTGAAACTAACCTATGGGTAAGCGCAGCAGTGGTGCCAGGTACTTGCCCCAGAGGTGGAGGGCAACAGCATGTGTTCTCTCTGGCTATCACTGTCTTCATGGAGCCCAGGACCATTCTCTACCGTCACTGCTCTTCAAAACCAGACTCCAGTTCTCACATCTTAGTTTCTAGACTCTGACCAGCAGGAAAGTACTGATTGGTCAAAGCCTAAGGGTGGGGCTGGGCTCTTGGGAGTGGGCCCTGGTGTGGGAGGGCCATAAAAAGGCTCCAGGCCACTTTCTGTGTAAGCAGAAATCTGACCACCAGGTGGCAACCACACATTGACATATGAGCACCAACCTTGATGCCACTAACTTTTAACAGGTCTTTGCCATGGTCTCAAAAACAGTCTTTGTCACATTTAATCTTGTGTGTTTGTGTGTTTTGCTGGAAATCAATTGAACCCAGAGCCTCATGAATGCTAAGCAAACACTCCACCACTGAGCTACACACTCAGCTCATATTTAAAATGTTGGAAAGAGCCAGGTATGCTGGTGTACACCTGCAATTCTGCCATCTGGAGAAACTGAGGCAGGAAGATCACAAGTTCGAGGTCAGCCTCAGCAACTTAGCAAGACTCTATCTCAAAATAAAAAATAAAAAGGGCTGCAGTGGTGGCTCAGCGGTTGGAGCACTTGCCTGGCAAATGCAAGGACCCATGTTCAAACCCCAGCACCATGTACACAACTAAGTGTCAGAGAAACAAGGGTCAGATGAAAAAATAAATAAAACCTATTCTCTCTCTCTCTCTTACTCTCTCCCTCTCTTTAAAAGAAAGAAAGAAAGAAAGAAAGAAAGAAAGAAAGAAAGAAAGAAAGAAAGAAAGAAAAAGGGTACCATTTTGGATTAATATGCTTGAGGACACAATAGGTAGCCCCAACCTCAAACCTCCTGGAGCTCTGGAGCAGCACTGTCCTATGGAAATAGACTGTGAGTCACCAGCTCCATCACTTTACATTCTCTAGTCACCATCTTGACAAAAGTAAAACACACGGGTGCTTTTAATAAAATATTTTACTTAGCCTAATACACCCAAAATATTGTCATTTCATCATGTATTCAACATAAAAAGTACTAAAGAGATTTTGCATTTTTAAAATACTAAAAAATCAGAATCTAGTGCACTTAAGCACAACTCGATGTGGACCAGCTTTCTTTCAAGTGATAAAAACCCACGGTGAATGCCTGTTGCCTTGGACAGAGCAGTGCTAGAAATCTGAGTCTTATCCCAGTGCTTCAACTGGCTCCCTTTTGGGGGTCTCAGAGAAAGCAAGGACTCTGATTCTGAAATACTTGGACCAATTTTACTTGTTGAACTTCTAGGATAGGGACAGACTGTTGGTGGCGTCAGGCCAATGATGATCTCTCTTGATCCCAATAACAGAGAGGCCCAAAGCCTCATGGAAGCAGCCAGCAGCGGGGCTGCCATCTCCGTGAAGGTGGTTGCCAACATTGCCGCCAACCTGATTGCCTTCCTGGCTGTGCTGACCTTCGTCAACGCCGCCCTCTCCTGGCTGGGAAACATGGTGGAGATCCAAGGGCTCAGCTTCCAGGTGTGGCTCCCACCACTCCCCAGGCACAGAAGTGAAGGGTATGGTCCTGGGGGCGGGGGCAGTGGGTGGTGACCCAGTGAGCCCAAGCCCAAGGTGCTGTCTTAATCAATCCTCTTGCTCCTGTGCCCTCAGCTCATCTGCTCCTACCTCCTGCGGCCTGTGGCCTTCTTGATGGGTGTGGCCTGGGAGGACAGCCCGGTGGTGGCTGAGCTGCTGGGGATCAAGCTGTTTCTGAACGAGTTTGTGGCCTATGAGGAACTGTCCCAGTACAGGCAGCGCCGCCTGGCAGGGGCTGAGGAGTGGGTTGGTGCCCATAAGCAGTGGATCTCTGTGAGTATCTTGGCCCCTTCGTGTGGCTACTGAGGGCCCCAGTGGCTGCTTACCTGGCTACCTGGCTGAGACACACTGGGGTGATGTTTAACCACCCCATGTCCGATTGTCCTGGGAGACAAGATAGCATCAGGCTTTGCTGCCATCTTCCTCAAGGCCTCTCAGGAGGCTGTGGTGCTGGGGAAGAGCTTCATTGGAAATATCTGGGACCCAGCTCTAGGTGGGCCACCATTGGCTGTGGCCTTGGGCAAGCCGCTGCACCTCCCGTCTTCTGTTGGAAAACAGGAGTGTAATACCCTCACTGTCTACCCCAAAGGCATAGATGTGAATGTCAGATGAGTTACATACATGAGCGACCAAGGTCTCTGTTACAAACTGTAGTAACACTGAATATGAAAAAATTGCCAGGTGTGGTAGTACACACCTGTAATTCCAGCAATTTTAGAGGCTGAGGCAGGATGGCAAGTTCGAGGCCAGCCTGGGCAACCCCAGCTCAAAAATAAAAAAGAGAAAGGACTGGGGATGTAGCTCCGTGACAGAGCATCCCGGAGTTCAATCCCCACGAAAACACACACAACATACACACAAATGAAAAAATTACCTGTGGGGCTGGAGCGGTGGCTCAGCCGTTTCAGTGCTTGCCTGGCATGCATGAGGACCTGGATTTGAACCCCAGCATCACACACACAACCAAGTGTCTGAGCAACAAAAGTCATGAAAAACTAATAAAATTGATTCTCTGTTTAAAAAAAAGAATTACCTGTAATCTATCTCGCCATACTGTAAAAATAACTATTGTTTTATCCATTTTCTTTTATTGTTTTTAAGAGAATTTACATAGTCTCTACTAAATCATCCACATACCTTTTCTTTTTTTTTTCTTATTATTACGACATTAGCATCATTTTTAAAAAATATGATGCCAGGGATTAAACCCAATACCCGTGTAGCTTCACCACTGAGCTATACCCCCAGCCCACATAATTTTTGATACATGTATCCTAGCATACCTGACCAGTCCCCTGCTGTCGGGCCACCCAGATTAATTCCATTACTTGGCTGTGCTTGTCAGGCAATGTGGAAATGAATCTCTGTGCCTAGAACTGTCCCCACCTCTTGGGTCATTTCCACAGGAGCTTTCCCAGATGTGGGCTGATTGAATCACATGGCATGAGTCCTCCTGTGGTTGCTGCCAGTAACTTTCCCAAAGGGTTCCAGCAACTGAAATTGCCACCAGCTGTGCCCAACAGTATTTCTTGGGTGACTGATAAATTTTAATATAAAATTTTTCTTATCTTTTCAATTTTTTTAAGTCTCCCCCCTCCACACACCACACACACACACTCTGGATTATACCCAGGGGTGCTCTACCACTGAGCTACATCCCCAGCCTTTTTATTTTATTTTTGAGACAGAGTCTCACTAAATTGCCCAGACTGGCCTGGAACTTGCAATCCTCCTTCCTCCTCAGCCTCCTGAGAAGCTGGGATTAGCCGAGTGTGCCACGGAGCCCAGCTTCCAAGTATTTTTTCGAGTTGTAAAGGAATATGCTCTTTTCTTTAAAAAACATGTTACCCCTCACTCCTTGTTCTTACTTTGGTCTCACCTCTCCTCAGAGGTAATCAAGTGTCTGATTCTTCATGATCTTTATTATTATTATTATTTTAAGTGAACCTTATTGCTTGTAGAGGTCACTTAGATACCAGGCATTCTGCTAGGCACCAAGGACAAAGAGGGGCTCAGAGAACTGGCAGGAGTATAGCTAAAGCAGATAGCAACTGTGAAAATACGGCCCAGGAAATGTAGGAAGTCACTGAAGACTTGACCGTCTGCATCTTAAGAACGTTACATGAGCCAGGCATGGTGTTGCATACCTATAATTCTGGCAACTCAGGAGGCTGAGGCAGGAGGATCACAAGTTTGAGGCCAGTCTCAGCAACTTAGACCCAGTCTCAAAATAAAAATAAAAAGGACTGGAATATAGCTCAGTGGTAAAGCACCCCATGTTTACATACTCAGTATTAAAAAAATAGAGAATGATGTTAGATAGGTCTGTGGAGCACCACTGCAGGTGAGCAAGCAGGGATTAAAATACCTTAATATTTTTTCTTTTTTAAAAGAAAGAGAGAGAGAGAGAGAGAGAGAAGGAGAGAGAGAGGGAGGGAGGGACAGAGAATCAATTTTATTTTATTTTTCACCTAGCCTTTGTTTCTCTGACACTTAGCTGTGTATATGGTGCTGGGGTTTGAACCTGGGTCCTTGCTCATGCCAGGCAAATGCTCCAACTGCTGAGCCACTGCTCCAGGCCCCCTTAATATTTTTTTCAATTAACATTTGCACAAACTCTTTTTTTTTAAGAGAGAAAGGGACAGTGAGAGAGAGAGAAGGAGAAAGAGAAGGAGAGAGAGAGAGGGAAAGACAGAATCAATTTTATTTGTTTTTTTCATATTGCTTTCATTGCTCCGAGACTTCGTTGTGAACGTGGTGCTGGAGTTTGAATTCGCATCCTCATGCATGCCAGGCAAGCACCATAACTGCTGAGCCACGATCCAACCCCCACTAATTATTTTTTAATTAGAGCATTATAATTATACATAGTATTTGGGTTCATTTTGACAAAATAATACTTGCAAGGAATTTGATTTCAATCTTCATTCCTCCCCTTTTCCCTCCCCCTCTTTTCCCTTCCTCTATTCTCCTCTTTCTACTCTATTGATCTTCCTGTCACTCCTTTATTCATTTATTTTTGACCCATGAACTCTTTATATTATAATGACATTAACTCTTTTCTGTTATATTCTCTTTATATATTTTTCCTAGTTTCTTCTTTCTCCCCCCCCCTTTATTTTTTATATAGGTATTTGTTTTCTCAACATACTTAAAAAGATATCTGGTAAATATTCAATTCCAGAAACAACATAGTTAAGTTGTTAAGACAATGAGATTTGGAGTTAGACAGAACTGAGTTCAAATTCTGATAAAGTGACCTTCTTGCTGTGTGAACTTCTTTAGTTACTTAACCTCTCTGAGCCTCAGTTTCGACCTCTCCAAATGATTGTAATAATACTAACTTGTTTGTATCTATAATTGCTATTATTCTAAAGTTTCCATCAGGGGCTGGAGTGGTAGCTTACTGGTTGGAACACTTGCCTGACATGTCAAGGACCCAGGTTTGATCCCCTAAGTTTGATCCCCAGGTTTGATCCTGCAACTAAGTGTTGGAGAAACAGAAACCAGATGAATAATCAAAGTTAATTCTCTCTCACTCTTAAAAAAAAAGCCTAAAGTTTATCATTCTACATTTAAAGTGTGTGTTTACTTCCATGACTGAAGTCAATTTTATAGTTGGTGTGAGGTATGGATCTAAACCAATTTTTTCCCCAATTGTTTCCATTTGGGGCTTAATGTTTCTTTCTGGAAAATTAAAAAAACAGAAGAACTACCTTGCTTAATCGTCCACTCTACACCTGGTATTTCCCATATATTGTACGTGGGATCCTAGACAGGCCTGCCAGGTAAGTCCTACGCTCCCTGCTTCCTGTGAAGGGACTGAGGCTCAGGGAGGCGGGGACCAGCTTGGAGGCCAGGCCGGACTCCGGATGCCGCAGTGCGGGCTCTCGGCCTGCCTCCTGCCTCCTGCCTCCTGCCGCCCAGGGCCTTCACAGTGAGCCGAGGCCGAAGACTGCAGCCCGGCAGGGCGGTTCTCCAAGTGCCCCTCTGAGAGGCAGAGACTGCGCCCCGAAGGCTGGTAGCTGCGAGGAGGGGTGGAGGCTCCTGCGAGGGAGGGCGTGGGGTCCCTGAGGACTTCGGCTACTTCCAGGAGCGAAGTGCAGTTCCCGGCCAGCGGCCCCGCGAGGCGGCCCCTCCTCACTCCTCCGTGTTTTCAGGTCAGAGCAGAAGTCCTCGCGACCTACGCCCTCTGTGGATTTGCCAACTTCAGCTCCATTGGCATCACGCTGGGAGGCCTGAGTGAGTCCTGTGGGACCTCCCCAGCTTCCAGAGACTCAGGCCTCGGGTGTCCCAGTGGACGGAGGCTGGGCCTGAACAGCCGCCCAGTCTTAGAGTTCTCGGCTTCAGGGGGTGGCCTCTCTCCAGGCCCCTCCTCCAGGAAGCCACCCGCTTAGTCCTCCCGTTGGGAAGGGGTGATAAGTGAGTGAGCAGAGTGGGGACATAAATAAATGAAGAACACTGCCCATGCCTGATCCCTTTCTGTTTCCCCATCTCCTACTTCCGCAGATGTGACTTCTCAGGGCCACCCTGCCTCCTCCTCTCTTTCCCCCCACAGCCCAAGGAAGGTCCACACTGTTCTCAGCTTTTTCTTTTTTTTTGGTACTAGTACTTGAACCGAGAGGTGCTCTACCACTGAACTACATCCCCAGGACTTTTTATTTTTTTTTATTTTTTATTTTGAGACAGGGTCTCACTAAGTTGCTGAGGCTGGCCTCCAACATTTTTGATCCTCCTGCCTCAGCCTCCCAAGTTGTTGGGATTACATCTGTATGCCACCCCAGCTGGCTATTCTCAGCTCCTTAACAATAATGCCCATTCCTCACATCCACCCTGACTGTGGTGCAATCAACTTTTTTTTTTTAAGAGAAAAGGGACAGTGAGAGAGAGAGAGAGAGACAATTTTATTTAGTTTTTGATGTGGCTTTCATTGCTCCTATACTTCCTTGTGTAGGTGGTGCTGGGGTTCCAACTCCCGTACTCACACATGCCAGGCAAGCACCGTAACCACTGAGCCACTGCTCCAGCCCCACAAGCAACCATTTTTGTTGTTGTTGTTGCTGAGTCCCGGGGATCAAACCCAGGGCCCTGTACATTTTCAGCTGAGCTCTACCACTGAGCTACACCTGCAGCCCCAATCAATCCATTTTACACAGCAGGAGACTGGGTCTCCAAGAAGTGAAGTAAGCGGGGCTAGTAAGTGGCTGAGTTTGTATGCAATCCCAGGTCTGCCAGATTACATACTTAAACCATTTTTCTGCATCTGCCACTAATGTTGTGTGGGTAAGGAGTGGATCATTACCGAGCAGGTTGGAGTCAGGCGATAGAAGACTCCCAAACTCAGCAGGTGACTGGGAGGGGCGGCATCTGCCCTCTGACCATGCGGATGGGGAGAATCAGCAGATGAGCCAGATCACCATCTGGGGTCAGAGAAGCATGTGGAATCCTTGGCCCCAAACACTCTTGTCCCCTTGCAGGCTCCCTGGTCCCCCAGCGGAGGAGCGACTTCTCTCAGATTGTGCTGCGGGCGCTCTTCACGGGGGCCTGTGTGTCCCTGGTGAACGCCTGCGTGGCAGGTGAGTGCCAGCCAATGGGACTTGGAGCCCTTATCTTCCAGCTGGCCCTGGGCTCTGCCTACCAACTGCTTTCTCTCAGGAATCCTGTATGTGCCCAGGGAGGCTGAGGTTGACTGTGTGTCCCTCCTGAATGATACCCTCAGCAGCAGCAGTTTTGAGGTGTACCAGTGCTGCCACAAGGCCTTCCAAAGGTAAGGCCCTGGGCTAGCCAACTGTGACAGAGCATACAAGACCCAAGTGCCTGGGTGCCTTTGGCACGGGGAGGTGGGGTAGAAATGTCATGGCTGCAGGTGATGTGGCCCCAGGAGGAGGTGAAAACTTGAGAACCAGATCTGGGGAGGAAGGGTAGAGCAGAGGCGCAGAATGGCTTCCCCAGGGTGCACAGCGTTTCAGGGGCCGGCAGAGGTGGGCCTGGAGCTCACATTGCACCTTTGCTTTCTTTTCAGCACCAGCCCGGAGCTAAGCCCCGTGGCGCTCGGCAACTGCTGTCGATTTTACAACCACACAATCTGTGCATAAAACATCTGTGTGCCTCCTGGGCACTCTTCTTCCCCGAGAAGCATCTGTCCTCACCCTTCCTGCTCCAGGAAGCCACAAGGCTGGACCTGCCTCTATCACCCACCACTGGGAGGGGTGATAGAACGAGTGGAAGGCGAGTGGGGGCCCTCCGTGAGTGAAGGACGCCTGGCACTCCTGATGCCCTTTCTGCTCTCCAGACATGAGTTCTCCGGGTCACCTCTGCCTCCTCTTTTCTCCCCTCCACATCTAAACAGCACTCCAGCCCTCTCTATTCGCCTGTCCTTGGGGTCTCTCCTGTGCACCCAAGGGTGTCACACCCAAAGCCGCCTCCTCCCTGCCTGAGTGCTGGACTCTCTCAGTGTCTTCTGCCAAAAGCTATGCTTTGGAGACCCTTCCTGTGCTTTCAGAGACTCCCCATGCGCTTCCCCGTGGCATTTCCCAAACTGGTGTCCCAGGGAACATTGTCCGGTGGGGCATCAGAGGGCCTCACAATCTACTAGGCTTGGAAAATGCTAGGCTAAATAAGGTTAGGGGGTTTTATTTTGTTTGTTTGTTTGTTTGTTTGTTTTTGTTGTTTTACTGTGGACTTGTAGGCTTGATGTGGATATGATACATGCTTTCCAAATTTGTTTTACCATGTTTTTTTCTTAGAGAGGGACAGTGAGAATTATATATATATATATATATATATATATATATAGAGAGAGAGAGAGAGAGAGAGAGAGAGAATCAATTTTATTTAGCTTTTCATCTGGTTTTCATGGCTCTGACACTTCATTATGTATATGGTGCTGGGGTCCGAACCTGGGTCCTTACACATGTCAGGAAAGCACTGTAACCGCTAAGCCACTGCTCTAGCCCCTTCTTTTCTTTCTTTTTTTAATCAATTTAATTTTTTCATCTGGTTTTTGTTTTTCCAACATATAGCTGTGTATGTGGTACTGGGGTTCAAACTCAGGTTCTTGTGCATGCCAGGCAAGTGCTCCACCACAGAGCCACCACTCCAGCCCCCTTTTTCTTTTCTTTATATATATCTCCCTTTTTTCCTTTTGTAATTTTTTTTTTGTACTGGGGATTGAACCCAGGGGTATTTTACCACTGAGCTATGTTCCCCGTCCTCTTTAACTTTTTGTTTTGAGACGACAGGATCTTGATAGGTTGCTGAGGCTGGCTTTGAACTTGCGATCCTCTTGCCTCAGCCTCCTGAGTGGCTGTGTGATTACAGGTGTGTGCCACCACACCTGGACCATGAAAACCTTTTCTTATGAAAGCATCTCCTGGGTGAAGTTTCATGGAATGCAACTGGGGAAATATTGTTAACGTTCCAGCTACCTATATGACTGCGATGCTAGCGAATGTTTACAAAGCACTTCATGCCAAGCACTGCTCTAGGTGTTTTACATGTTCTCGCTCAGTCCTTACAGTAACCCTGTGAGATTGATACTACTGTCTTCCCAAGTTGGGAAACGAGTCCCGGTGAGGTTAAGTACTTTGCCCAGGGTGACGCAGCTGGAAAGATTAGCGCCCTGAGCGTCTAGTTCCGCTGGGCAGTGTTAGCCTCTCTGCTGGCTGCTGGTGTTGGAAGAGCTCCAGTGGCTGACTCGCCCTCACCTCCTTCCCTGCCTTTTCTCCCCATCCCAAACCCTTTGTTTCAGGAGGTCAGGTTTAATCACCTTTTCCTATCTTTTTGTCCGGATTTTTGTAACCAGCATGCTCTCTCCACCTCCCTCCTGCCTACGCTGCTCCTACCACAATGATCACTTTCCCCAGAAGCTTTGCTGTCAGTGACCTGCAAAGGACTCTGTTCCTGTGGTCACTGGGCCCTGGCACCTTTGCCTCCACCCACCACATCCAACTTCCTTTCCAGTTCAGGCTGGCCCAGGCCTGAGAGAGAGGGAAGATGGAGCCCTGGGTGGCAGCTACCGGGTTCTGCCACCATGGGCCAAGTCTTGTTTTGTCTGCCGTGGGCACTGGCCCTGCCCCTTTGACCACCACAGGCTGACCTGACTCATGGCCTGAGTCCTTCCCTTAACTCTACAGAGTAGGAGCTTGGCTGACTCCCACACCCCATGGCTACGGTCCCACCTTGCTCTCCACAGCCCCTCCACTGGGCCCCTGCCTCTCCTCCAGCTCCGCTTGGACATTTGGCAGGATCACCACCTGCCCCTTCCCTGCCTGTCTGATGGCCTTAGCCCCACCATCCGGGTCATGGAGAGCTCCTGGACACATGGACTCCCTGCACACTTGTCACACAGCCAGTAGCATTCCCTGGAAGACCCTGGTACACCGGGTTCACAATGCTTCTGTTTTCCCCCACAGCACCTAGTCTGGTGCTGGACCCAGGAAAGGTACTGAATAAATGTTTGTAGAGTTGAATTGCAGCTGTGTCAGTGTATAGACCATGCTTTACATGACAGATTGCTGTTCTGTTCTGGGAGGCATTGCCCCTTTCTTTTATCTTGCGCCCACAGAAGTTGGAAGCCCCTTGAGGATGGGACTGCAATACACACACACACACACGCACACACATACACACACATATACAATCGCACTGTTTAGAGGAGGCCTCATTGCTGATACCAGATGCTCATGCTTAACTGCAGCCTGGGCAGCAGTTTCTAAGTCAGCGTTGACAGATACCTGCACCCTCGCCTCATGCAGTCCTGACGAGCATTGCCAATCAATCACAGAACTCCTCTCACTGCATCTAGAAGGGACTTCTGACAGGTATCGGCTCAGTGCTAGGTAAGCTTACCACCAAGTGGATCAAGGTGCTGTTTTGGGAGAAAAATATTTGCTACCTGTATGTTCTGAGACTCAAACTGCCATTGTTGCCGGTATAGAAGGGATTGGGGTTTTTTGCAAAAGACTCTAGAAATTAAAAAAGCCATAAAACAGAGAGGGATCCCACAAGAAATGGGACTTGTGTGAGTAATTTGTCTATTCCATAACTATTCCAAAATTCATGTTAAAATTGTAACCCCCACGATGATGGTATTAGGAGGTGGGGCCCCTGGGAGATATAGATGATTAAGTCATGAGGGTGGAGCACTCATGAATGGGATCTGAGCCCTTATGAAAATTCCCTCACCCTCCCACCATGTGAGGTTGGAGTAAGAAGTTGCCACTCTGCAAGCCAGGATTCTACCATGCTGGCCCCCTGATCTTGGACTTCCAGCCCCCAGAACTGTGAGAAATAGATTCCTGTTGCTCATGAACCACCCAGTTCATATTTTGTTCCAGAGTCTGAACTAAGAACCCCCACCCTCATGAGGTCATCTAACCTAATTATCTGCCAAAGGCCCCACCTCCAAATACCATCACATTGGGGGTTGTAGCTTCAACATCGAATCTGGGGGGATACAATCCAGTCCATAGCTCTTACTGTATGCCAGGGTCTGAACTAAAGCAGAGAACAGCAGAGAACCAGGCTCGAATGCACTAAAGGACTGGAACTTCCTTAGAGAAGAAGGACTAGGAAGGGAAATCCCGAGAGCCATTTCCGGTAAATCTTGAGAGGAGGGAAGAGAAAAATGGTCCCTAGCAGGGCTTCTCAGGTATCCACTGGCAGACCTGCCAAGGGCATTTTTTTTGAGTCTGTATGGACAATACAAACTAAAAATAATGCCAGAGTAGGATTATACAAATTATAGTTTACGGTGTTATCTACTTTTTTTGAGAGAAAGAGAGAGACAGAGAGAAAGAATCAATTTTATTTATTTTTCCATCTGACCTTTGTTTCTCCCCACTTAGTTGTTTGTGTATGTGGTACTGGGGTGTGAACCTGGGCTTTGTACTTGCTAGGGAAGCACTCCAACTGCTGAGCCACTGCTCCAGCCCCTGGTGTTATCTACTTTAACGCAGTGTAGGCTGCTATAAGATAATGGTGATTTAATTTTTTACCTAAAGTTCAATTTATTATTAATAATATTTATATCAAATATGTGAATATGAATATGGTTCCCACATTTTTACATAAATAGGTTTCTTGGAACAAATAGATCTGTGTTCTTCTGTGTTTAGAATAATAATAATCAACAAACAAAATTCATTTTATTATTATTAATAATTTATTTTTTATTTTTGTACTGGAGATTGAACCCAGGGGTACTTAACCACTGAGCCACATCCCCAACCCTTTTTATTTTTTATTTTGAGACAGGGTCTTGCTAAGTTGCTTAGGGCCTCACTAAATTGCTGGGGCTGGCTTTGAATTTACAATCTCATCCTCCTGTCTCAGCCTTCCTGATGGCTCGGATTACAGGTGTGTGCCACTGGCTCATTTACTATTTTATTTAAAAGAGAGAGGGGGAGAGAGAGAGAGAGAGAGATTGAGAGTCAATTTTATTTAGTTTTTTCATGTGGCTTTCATTGCTCGATATTTTGTTGTGTATGTGGTGCTGGGGTTTGAACCTGTGTCCTCACACATGCCAGGCAAGTGCTGTCACCACCAAGCCCTTTGTTTATTATTTTAAGTTAAGACATGGAGGGGTGGTCTGTTGAATGACTATATGAATGACTTAATTTGGAGACATTAGCAAAATCTGTATCGATAACCCTTTATGGATGTGAGAAGGCTCCAGTCTCCCTCCTCCTATGCCCTGCACAGACTTAACCTCCCAACAAAAAGAATTGAATGGGGGCTGGAGCGGTGGCTCAGTGGTTATGGCGCTTGCCCTGCATGTGCAACTGCACAGGTTCAAACCCCAGCACCCACATATACAACTAAATGTCAGAGCAATGAAGGCCATGTGAGAAACTCAATAAAATTTGATTCTCTCTCTCTCTCTCTCTCTCTCACACTGTTCTTCTCTCTTAAAAAAAAAAAAGAATTGAATGAATGGACTTTGCTCATGGAAAGTCCTGGAGGCCCCAAGCAGGGGGAGAGCAGAGTGCATACAGGCAGTTCTAGCAGCGACTATTCAGGAAGCTGTCTATAGCCAGGCTAGGAGCAGCTGGAGAGGGGCTATCTTGCTTCCAAGGGGGCTCAGGGCCTGTGGGAAGGCTGGGGCAGCATGCTCTGAGGAGAGAGCCAGCAGCTCAGCAGGGTAAGACTGGGATAGTGATCTGTTGGGTGGAGGGTCCAGGCCTCATTGCCACATCCAGAGAACAAAGAGGACATAAGGATGTGGGTGAGGTAAAGGACATGGCCCAAAATTCCAGTGTGTGTGAGGTGCACAGATCAATCAGACTGATCCACATGACTTCCTAAGGTGGGCTTTCTCCACTCTTGGTGCTGACCACCACCACCCCATCTGTCCTAGGCCAATACTTTTATGAAGATAATAAAAATGAATCAATGGAAAACAACAGTAAAGGCATATAAGTACAGTCATCCCTTGGTACCTGTTGGGAACTATGGTTTCAGGATCCCCCATGGATATCCAAATTGTGGGTGGTCGTGTCCCTTATGTAAAATGGTGTGGTGTTTACATATAACCTAAGCTCACACTCCCTCACACTTTAGACCCTCTCTAGGTTACTTGTACTGTGCCACCACAGACCCAAGGCAAAAGGACGGAATGACCAAGAAGGGCCAAAATATACCTTTCCTCTTTTTTTTTTTTTTTTTTAAGAGAGAGAGAGGAAGAAAATCAATTTTATTTAGTTTTTCGTCTGGTCTTTGTTGCTCCGACACTTCATGGTATATGTGGTGGGGCCATCCTCACATATGCCAGGCAAGCACCATAACTGCACTCTCACTCTTTATACTTTATATTGCTGTGAACGTTTCTGAATGCTGCTCTTGATTTCTGTACTTAGCGTTACTCCAGACTCACAAACAGATAGAGTCCATGGTTCACATTTTGAATAGTTCTATTTTCATGGTGCTTTCTGTTAATAAAAACTGGGCTGAGAATTGTCTGCTTGGAAGCTTGTCCCACGTTCCTAATTCTCTCAGGAGAGATGGGAAAAGGACTCTTGTTGGACTCTACGAAGGCTTGCATTAACAAAATTGTATTAATAAGGGAAGAAGTCCAAATAATTTATGCAAATTCTTCCCTCTCGTTGGGTGAAGCATAAGTCCTGCTCTTTGAGTGTCCCCTAAACTCTTGTGTGTTGGAGGTTTGTTCCCCATTGTATCAGCCATGCTCGGATGTGGATCATGAGACTCTTATTAAATGGCCTTTTGGGAGGTGGTAGAAACTATAGGAGGGGCTGGAGCAGTGGCTCAGCTGTTATGGCAATTGCCTGGCATGCACAAGGGTGCAAGTTCGAACCCCAACACCACATACACAACAAAATGTCTGAGCAATGAAAGCCACATGAAAAACTAAATAAAATTGATTCTCTCATTCTCTTTCTCTTTCATTGTCCCTCTCTCTCTTAAAAAAAAGGGGAGGAGGGTGGCTGGAGTGGTGGATCGGCAGTTTTGGTGCTTGCCTGGCATGTGCATGTACACAGGTTCGAACCCCAGCACCCACGTGCACAAGTGTCAGAGCAACGAAAGCCATGTGAAAAACTCGATAAAAATTGATTCTCTCTGTCTCTCTCACTGTCCTTCACTCTAGAAGAAGGAGGAGGAGGAGGAGGAGGAGGAGAAGAGGAGGAGGAGAAAAGAAGTAGGTTGCTGGGAATATGCTCTTGGATGTTGTATTGCTCCTCTCTCTCTCTCTCTCTCTCTCTCCCTCTCTCTCTCTCTCTCTCTCTCCTTCTGACTGCCATGACTGGATCAGCACTTTTCTGCTACACCCTTTTGCCATGATGCTCTCCCTTACCTCAGGCTAGGAATGGAGTTGGCCAACCATGAACTGAACTTCTAAAACCGTGAATCCAAAATAAGCTTTAGTTCCTCTGAGTTGTTCTTATCAGGTAGTTTGGTCACAGCGACGAAAAGCTGACTAACGTAGGCACTAATGCCATTCGTGGGTGTGTGCCCTCGTGACCAAATCACCTTCCAAAGGATCCACTTTCCAACACCATCGCCTTGGGAGTTAGGATTTCAGTGTATGAATTTTTCATGCAGGGATGCAAACACTCATCCTGCAGTACCTGGTAATGTAAGAGCTTAACAACAGAGGAAACCGGGTGTGGGATGCATGGAAACTCTCCACTATTTGTGCAACCTTTCTGTAAACCTAAACTATTTAAAAATTTAAAGTTTATTTAAAAAATTGCTTGGTAGGTGGGGAACCCTGCTTGGATACAAGTGCAGGGTAATTTGTGATTCAGTCCTGGGCTAGCTCTGTCCTAGATTATCCATGTCCCAACAGTAAATCACTGAAGTCTGGGACCTGACCAATGGGCTGCCTTTCTGACCTTTCTTCCCATGGCTCTGCTCTCTCCTCTCTTTAAATTCAAGTTCTTGCCATCAACTGAATATTAATTAGTCCTCATCTCTGTCCAAACCATGTGAAGAACAGCATCTCCTTGAAATTATTTTTGACTCAGAATTAGTGAGCCCTGAATTTGGATAGGACCTTAAACATCATTTTGGAGGTGACTGTGCTCCCCCACCTATGCCCCAACTTTTCTGAGAATTTTTACACCCACTTCATGGATGGTGTCTGTCACCACATTTTTGTTTGAATTATGAGGCTCCACTTCTAAGAGTGATTCACTGATTCAACCAGGACTGAAAGCCTGACCCAGGGCAAGCCAAGTCCAGCTTTTGCCAACTGCCTTTCAGATTCTTGAGAAAGAATATGAATTTTAAAACCCAGAAACAGAGAACTGGAAGCTGAGTCACCACAGTGGGGTTGTCTTAGAGTTGATCTCATCTCCACCCTTGCTGCAGCCAAGTCATTCAGCTTTTCTTTGAATTGTATGAGAGCTGAATTCCTTCCAGAAATTTCCTTTTACCTGAGCTAATTTGAGAAGATTTGTAATAAAAATACATTACCTAGGATAGCCACGTAGTTAAACCTTTCCCCTTGTTTCAGTCAGCTTTTGCGTCATTGTGACCAAAAGACCTAACAAGAACAACTTAGAGAAGGAAAAGTTTACTTTGGCTCATGATTTCAGAGGTTCAGTTCATGGTCAGCTGACTTCATAGCTCTGTTGAGGTGAGGCAGAACATCATGGTGGAAAGGCATGGCAGAGGAAAGCAGCTCAGAACATGACAACAGGAAACAGAGCTCTGCTCACCAGGGACAAAATATAAACCCCAAAGTCACCCCCAGTGACCTGCCTTCTCCAGCCACCTGTGCACGGTTACCATTCAGTAAATCTTTATCAGTGGATTAACCCAGGGACTAAATCACAACTCTCAGAATCTAATCCCTTAATCAATTTACCTCTGAATAGTCTTGCATTGTCTCACACATGAGCTTTTGGGGGACACCACATATCCAAACCATAATGCCTGCCCCCTTTTGCTTGGAATCAAGTGGTCATTTATCATTTGCCTTAATCCCATCAAAGACAAGAATCTCATTACCTCTCTGCCCAACCAATTTCATATCAGAGCATCTACTTCCCAGAATTTTTTCATCAAAGGTGCTTCACTTTGATCCCAGCTTTGCCATTCTGACCATACAGAATAAGTCTCATCTCACGTATATAGTATTGCTGTTCTTTCTTATGTACCAGACTCATAGTTGTTCATTATTTTAAAATATTATAGATATCTTGCAGGAATGTTCTAGTCTCTTTTCTTTGTAACAGTTCTTCAACTGTTTGAAGATGGTGGCCATCCAGGTTTCCCTTCTCTGAACCATTCCTGACATAATACACAGCAGGGTTTCAAGTTTTCCCAGACCCGATTTTAATTGTTCCACATTTGTATGCAGACAGTACATGAGTCATGAGCAAGTCCAAGATGAAGCCAGAACACAGTGTGGTAAATATGATCTCATGGGTGTAACCAAGATGATGTGATGGGACTAAACACTGGATATGCTTTTGGGAGGGTACTCCAAAGAGACAGACTTATTAGGAAGGAAGAGTGTCAAGAAGCTATGGGGTTACTTGAAAATCCTCAAACCTGAGGGTTTGCATGTTGAGGATTAAACTCAAAGCAGGGCTGCCATAGAGGGAGAGAATGGTGGGTGGTGGTGGTGGTGGTTGTGGCCTAGAACATATTGGGCCAGAGACAGGTTACAGCAGGAATGAGGTAGGTAGGGCTGTGTCTACTAGATCATCCTACTAGGCTACCATCAAGAGTTGCAAACAGTTCCTAATTTACCTGGAGGTTACTTCCTGTTCCCAGAGTTAGTAGGGAATTGTGCTTTGGATCAAAATCTTACGAAGATGTGGAATGGGAGTAACTGCACCAACAGAAACTTTGCAACTAGAAGTAAAGGGAGGCCAGATCAGCCAGGCACTTTTTCCATACTTGAGATTAAAGGGTTTAAGAAAAGAGACTCTGAAGTCAGGTGCAGTGGCATACACTTATAATCCCAGCAACTTGGGAGGCTGAGGCAGGAGGATCTCAAATTTGAAACCAGTCTTGGCAATTTAGTGAGAGCCTGTCTCAAAGAAACAAACAACAACAATAAAAATCAAAAGGGCTGGGAGTGTAACTCCATGGTAAAGTTCCCCTGGGTTCTATCTCCAGTACTTCTGAAAGAAAAAGAGAGAAATTCTGAAAAGAAAGTCAGTTGTTAAATGGAACCCTTACTTTATTATAACAAATATCCCAATGAGGAAGGAAAGGCAAAAGGAAAGGAAAGAAAAATCAACATACCTACGAATGAATATCAGGGGCCTTCCTCATAAGTATAGAATTTTCAGATAACGGGCATCACAATCTGGCTGAAGGACACTGACACAGTGTAGAGAAAAAGGCTGGTTGTTCTGCAACATTCATTGTCCCCCTTTTCCTTTAGTAATAACTAATGGTTTGGCTGGACACAAGGCCTCTTAGGATGCTCACTACATTTCCCACACTTCCTTGCAGCCAGGTGACCATGTGACTAAGGTCTAGCCAATAGGATGAGAGAAGCAGGCAGCTTCTGTATCCTTCCCTTAGAGGAAGGGTAGGCAGATTTTTTTTTAAAGGGCCAGTTTCAATTTTATGGGTCACATTACCTCTATTACAACTATTCAACTCTGCCCTTATAGTTCGAAAGTAGACATAGACAATATATACTTAAACAAGAAAGGATGTGTTCTAATAAAATTGCATTTAGAAAGACTACGGCTGTTGGCCGTAGTTTGCTGACCCCTGCCCTAGGTGAAAAGCTTCATCCTCTGTATTGCTGATTCATCTCACCTTTTTGCTCCATGCCAGTTGGAATGCAGAAGTGAAGGTGAGCCATCTTGGACCATGAAGACGAAGATAAAGGGAACATCCTGGGGATGGAGCAGGCTCAAGTTAATAGGAGCCTGATGCCTTAGTAGTGCCAGGCTGCTATGAAAAAATAGAGTTAGCTGGGCATGGTGGTGCACTCCTGTGATCTCTGGAAGCTAAGGCAGGAGAATTGCAAGTTCAAGGCCAGCCTTGGTAATTTAGTGAGACCCCCATCTCAAAATAAAAAAGAAAAAGGGCTGGGTGATAAAGCAACCCAGGGGTTCAATCCCCAGTGGCTATCCTACCCCTAAAAAAAAAAAAGTCTTTATGGGAAAGGAATGAAATTTCATCTTGTTTAGGTCATTATTTGGAATCTCTGTTACATGTACCCTGCCAGTAGACAGGAAGAACAAGAAAAGTGGTAAGCAAGAGCAGATTTTGTGGTAGAAGATCTCCCTGAAAATAGATAGTGAGGGGAATTCTCTGAATATAATGAAAAAAAACCTCTCTCTAGGGAATTCTCCGAATATAATAAAAAACCTCCCTCCCTTAGAGGAGGCTTCTCCACTCCACATTTTAGGTTTTACCTGGTCTAAGGAATCTCTTTGTTTCCCCAACTGAGCTCTGGTAGAGTGGGACCCCAGAGGAGACCCTTTAACCCTTGCCTTTCTCACCCTTCCCTGGGGAACTATTGACAGCGAGGCTGTCTTGCAGATGTTTGTGGTCCTTGTCTTTATACTCTCCATATGTAAGCAACCTCCTGAAGGTATAAATTGTTGAGTGTTCTGCTCCATGTTGCCCAGGAGAGCAGCTTTATGCCCTGGTCCACGCTGCAGCATTTATTAAATCTGTTTTCCTGAACACTTCTCCAATGTCTGAGCCTCCTTTGTCCCACTTCAGTTTGACTCTTTCCTGTAGGGTTCCTGAACAAATGGGAAACAAGATACTATTAACTAGGTGTCAATCACTCCTATACTCCTGGCTTTCTGGCAAAGTAGGGTTGGTGCAATCAACAGAAGCCCTAAATAGGATCATTCCCTCTGACAAATCCAAATCTCGAAATTCAATCCCCACCAGCCACCAGGACTTAAGAAAGATAGAGTCCTTATAGCAAGTGAGGGAAAGTGGAGAGAACCCTAGGGCCAAACTGCAAAAATTTCCAGTTTACCTCTGGACTGCACCAGAGAGAAGAAGGGGCAGGATAAGGTCACAGAAACCTCTAGCCTCAGGGTCACTGGAACAGGAAGAGAAGAGTCCAATCCACTGTAAAGAACCTTGATCCCTTAGTAACTTGATCCATTAGTAAGCATGGCCCAGGCTAACTAATCAGAACCTGGTTCCCTCTTCTTGTTCTCTCAGAGAATACCAAGATAGGACCAGAAAAAATGATTTCCTCCCAGCAAACCAATCAGCTCCTGTCCTACCCACCAAGTATTGCACATTCAGAGTAAGGAGAACAAGAAAGGGAGAATCCCATGAGAATCTTCTGGAACAGATTTCAGGTAGTGCTGAATGAGTGAAGTAAACAGGCAATCATGATAATGGGCCCCCATCTGAAAGTTAAATAGCAAAGAGAGATTAATGAGCATCTTTAAGGCTTTTAAAAACAAGAGTATGGGAGGGGAGGGGGCTGGAGTGGTGGCTCAGCGGTTATGGCACTTGCCTGGCATGCGGGAGGGCATGGCATGCAGGTTTGAACCCCAGCACAACCACACAATGAAGTGTCAGAGCAACAACAATAAAAAAAGCCACCAGAAAAACTAAATAAAATTGATTCTCCCTCTTTCTCTTAAAAAAACAACAACAACAAAACAAAACAGGTCTTACCTGTGGGACCAACTTCATTTTCTTGGAGGCGAGTTGGGAGTAAACTCAAACAGGAAGGATCTGGTGCTCATTTTCGAAGCCTGTTTTGCATAATTGATGTTCACACCCAGTACCAATATAAACCCTGGGTTAGCACACCAGGGGTGTGCTTCAGAGGATCCTGCTGTCCCCATATCCTGCTCTCCTGCCCCTCTCTGAGTTGTGAACTCTGTTTCTTTCCCTAAACTCTACTCCTTTTTGCTCCTCCCTTCTGTGATTGTCCATGGATTTTATTTTTCAAAATTCATGAGACAAAAACCCAGAAGATAATTGGAGTTGCTGGGTATAGTTGCTGACATTAAAATGAGCTCTTTTTGGCTACAGAGATTTGCAGCCAGCCCAAATTGCATTCGCCAGAGGACTCCATTTGTTACTGAGTTCTCTCCACGAAGACACCTTTCACATCTTTCCAAGGTGGGACTCCTTATTTCTCATCTATGCATAAGACAAGCAATAACCCCCAGATCAAGTTCACTCCCTGGACTGCCACGAGGGGATGCCACAGACTCTCTGTAATGGCAGTCAGTATCCTCCATCCCGTGACTCCTAGCACCTACATGACCGTGGCGAAGCTCGCAAAGCGTCCACATGGGCTGCTACAGTCACTCAGCTCCACCTGGCAAATGACACATTCCTCTCTCTGCCAGCCAGCAAAATTTGTTTTTCTTATACCAGGAAAAGAAGAAAAATCATCTAGGGGTGGGAAACTCTTTATAAATGAAAAATTGCTTTTATCCCTTCAAACTTCCTCTTACTAAGATTCTTTTCTCGAGGAAGTCCTTGTTTATATTTTCACCAAATATTTTCCCCTCTCAAAGCCAATGCCTTGATTAGAGGAGAAATAACTTTATCAAAGTACACCACTTTCAAGAGTGTTTTTTAAATCTTTTTAAATTTTTTTTAAATTTTTTGCTTCTAGGTAGACACAATAATCTTTTTATTTCTATGCAGTACTGAGGATTGAACCCAGTGCCTCACAGGTGCTAGGCAAGCACTCTACCACAGACTATAACCTAGCCCCTCAAAAGATTTTTTTTTCCCTCCCCTTGGGCAGTGCCCTGAAGACAAATATCTCTAATCACCTCTCACCTCATTAGTTTGTGCTTGGGGCATGTCATTGATTCAATGCTGGCTGCTCTATGCCAGAATATAGCCCAGGGTAGGAACAGAAGCCAGAGGTGAGACAGTCTGATGGCTGGTTCTGAAAAGGCCTCCTCCTGAAGAGTTTTTAATTCAGTGAATCATCTTCAGCTACTTGGAAGCTCATGTCAGCAGCTGTCGGAGTGCTGGTGAATTTTGTTATTACATCACTTACTGGGTATTATGATAATCAGTTGGTTTACTTGTAACAGAGAAAATACTGGAGTTAATAAACTATTTGCCTTTTTTGTAAGAAAAATATGTATGTATGTGATTCTTTTGATTGCAAATGATAGAATATAGATCAAATAGTTTGGGAAGAGAGGAATGAATGGGCACCATGGAGAATAAGGATAATTACAGGCAATTGGAGCTAGGGACTCCAGGGCTCTGGAACATTCTAGCTCTCCAACTTTGGGTTTGTATCTTTCAGAAAAGCAAAGATTCCCAGCTTTCCTGACAGTTGAGGAAGGTGAGTTGAGCAATTCTTCAAGAATATGATTGATGCATGAGGGTCATGTGTCTTCCTCCCGGCCAATCATCAAGGCCTAGAAAATAGGATATGAAGTTCAGTGCAGTCTGACTCTTCTGTCCACTCCAGGGGCAATCGCTGGTGAAAGGGAAGTAGCAGTTGGCAGCACCTATTTGGACAGCACGGTTGGAGGGAGAGGAAAGAGCAGTTCCCCAAAAAGAATGGGGGTGTTGTTCACTAAAGAAGGCAGCCATTCTTTCCATTTATCTATAAAGATTTGCAATGATAATACATCTTTAAAAGTCTGAGATAACAGAAATAATGGAAATGTTGCTTTTGAAATCACGTAGGGAAGAAAGGGACAAATTCTTTGCATATGCGCTGAGTAAATTTCAAAACCCAGCAATCAGGGGCTGGAGTGGTTGCTCAGCGGTTACAGCATTTGCCTGGCATGTGTGAGGACCCGAGTTCAAACCCCTGCACCATGTACACACAAAGTCTCAGAGCAACAAAAGGACATGAAAAACTAAATATAATTGATTCTCTCTCTCTCACTATCCCTCTCTCTTTGGAGGGGGACCCCCACCAATCAAACTCCAGGGATAGGTGGATTCTGAGATGCAGAGAAGGGAGGTGGATGGCTCAAAGACATGCCCAACTCAGTGACTGAGCCAGGCTTTGAAGACAGTTCTGTTTGACATTAATCCCAGGCATTTAACCATCGTAATATATTGGTTTCTTCATTAATCAACTCAATGAAAAAGCATGTGTGTAAAGTACTTCAGAGTAAAATTTTCTGATTCTGATTAATATTAGGTTTCTGTGGTGGCGACTTTAAAACTTGGCTTCAGGGGGTGGCTCAGAGGTTACTACTGTGCTTCCCTGGCATGCGCAAGGATATGAGTTTAAGCCCCAGCACAATGTACAGAATGAAGTGTAGGAGCCACATGAAAAACTAAATAAAATGGATTCTCTCTCTCTCTCTCTGTCCCTCTCTTTGAAAAAAAAAAATGGCTACAAATTCTCTAACACTTCTTCCACTGAGCAGTCAGGTCTATGTGTTCTGCCTGCTCATCTGGGCTGGTTTGTAGCTACTTCCAACAATATAGTACAATATTGAGACAGGGAAAAAGTTACAAGAAGTTGAGTGAAGAAGTGAAGCAAATGAGAGATTCTGGCCAGGGCCACTCCCTGATGGATCTCAAAGGCTTCTCCCTGGACCTCCTCTCCCGACAGCCCTTAGGGGTATCCTACAAGTAACCAGTCAATTGGATGGTGCTGAGCGAATGCCCCAGAAATATGCACCTCTGTATGAGCCAAACTCTTCTTTCAAAGCTCATTCCTCCTGAGCATCCCCTTTCCTTGCTGATCAGACTCTAACCATTGAGAAAAGGATATTTTACATAGAATGGGTCATAAGGAAGGACCTAAGTCCCCTCTCTTCATAAACTGGGCCTTTACAAACTTGTAGGAAGATAATTCTGTGCTTTTCTTTAGTGGATGAACTTTTTAAATACCAGGCACTTAATAGTCAGCTATTATGGCTCCCAATCTTAAGACTCAGGTAACAGGCTTGTTAGGCAGGCAGGACTGATCTCCATTCACCTAGGCGTTGGGAATGTCAGTCCCCACTTGCTCCAGTTTTCTTTCTGTGGGAAAAAGTTAGTGTGTGGGACAGAGGAAGACTTGAGACAACCGAAGGCAGCTGACTGAGGCGACTCTCCAGTGCTGCAAGAATGTCTCTCGTCTGGCCCTGTCAAGGGTACAGCATTGACCACTATATGTTTCTCTTTGTTTCTGATCAGCTTGGCCCAGTGGTGGAGGGCACCTTCACTCAATGAATCTCAGATCCTGAGACGAAGTCTTGGTCTGATCTAAGGTCTTTGGGAAAGAGGTGACCCATTAATCCCCAGAGTGTTAGCCAAGCAGTCTCTCTCCCTCTTCTGAAATACTCCTACCCTGTCTGTTCCTAATATCCACCTCTTAAACAGAGACCTCTTGTGAAAGATTGCCAAAATAGGGGTCCCCTAGCTTCAACATCTGTTCTTCTGTAACCGCCTCATCTGGCAGGAAGAAATAAAAAAGTTGTATCCCAGAGAAAACCATCTCTCATCTCTCCTAGTTCAGGAAGCCAAATCGTTTATCTTCTCTTTTGGGGATCCCACCCACAGCACTAACAGGCTTGCCTCCCACTTCAAATTGAGGAGCATAATATAAAATCATGGGCCAATGAGTATGAGAACTAAAGGAAAGAGAATCATTTAAATTTAAAAGCAAA
Organism: Aplodontia rufa; assembly: GCA_004027875.1. NCBI lineage: Eukaryota > Metazoa > Chordata > Mammalia > Rodentia > Aplodontiidae > Aplodontia > Aplodontia rufa. The sequence goes on along the minus strand of PVKS010014549.1, from coordinate 18,266 downwards.
TTTAAAAGGCACAACTAGTTGGCAGATATCTTCCCTTAGATCATCCTCCATGCTGAGGTAGGCCTCAGCCACAAGTCATGAAAGGAACTGCTAGAGGTTCCAAGATCATGAAAAAGCCCCTAGCCAGAAAGATAGCTTCCTTGGTGCAGGCGCCCATGCTGTTCTCCTTTGCTGCGTACCAGGGACTGACCTAATCACAGTTTACTCTAGGCTGCTTTTCTACTGCGGGGCATTGTATTTGGAAGTTTTATAGTGGCCAGGAGAATGCCAGTAATGTCACTAAGTCTGGTTCCCTTAAGGTCTTCGGCATGCGGCAAACAAAGGCCTTTGCATCCTCACTGGCAAGGCAGCAATAAATCCAGCAGGGTTTAGGGAAAGGAGAGGTGGATTGCTGACCATCAGAAGCCCCCAAGAAAAGGACATCCCCATAAGATAAAAAGACAGTCTCTCGGGCTCAGGCAGGTGCCTGAGCTCTGCTCTTTTTCTCTTATTCAGGTGGGAGTTTTGTTCTCAGAAGTTACGCCAAGTCCTCCACTAGCCTTCCTAACACACAAATGCCCAAGAAAAGCACATTTTCTTGGCCACCAGAGAAATGTATCATTTTTGCAGCCTAGTTGGTTTGCAAAAGGGAAGGAAATACCTGCTAGTTACCTGCCTGATAGTCATCTGAAATGTGAATTACATGAGCTAGTGCCTAAACCAGTTTGAGACCAGAGGGAAGGGGGGAAGTCTTGAAGTGCTACTTTTAAATTCAAGCCGCTGTGAGGTCTAAGGGACTATATTTACTTTTTTCTTGCACACTGAGATTCTAGCAGGAGACATAGATGGAAAGGCCAGCTGCTCCAGGTTCCAAGCTTTTAGAGACACTTAAGAGGCCTATATTCTTGTACTTTGGAGATAATACAACAGGGACTCAGCTTTTTAGAAAGCTGATAGGAGAGACCCAAGAATATCAGGAAACACTAATTCCTGTAGAGTCTTCTCTTCTTTTCATTTGGATACAAAAAAGGAAATTGGAAAGATTCCATATAGGTTTTCTTTATTCTTAAAAAACAACTTCCTGAGGATTTCACAAGCTCTCCTTCTTTCAATGTCTAGGCTAACTCTAACTCAGTGCACTCTGCTCTGCTAAAGATGTTTACATGTTCCCTTACTAGAATAAATATGACCATTCCAGTTTTCGGATTTTGAGCACAATTTTACTGGTGAATTCACCTATCATTTTGTGCACCTAAATATATTTTTCTTTTTTTCTTTTTCTTTTGCAGGGCTGAGGATTGAACTTGGGGCCTTGCGTGTGCTAGGCAAGCGCTCTGCCACTAAGCTAAATCCCCAACCCCCTAAATATACTTTTCAATCAGTCTTGTTTTATCAAACTAGAGTTTTTAATTGTGGTTTTTTTACTACTAACTTTATGCAAAAGGTCAATTATTCCAAGGTTCTAAAATCTGGTTCCTGTTGGTTTTTTTGGTGTGCATACCTGTCCTGTGTGTTTGTGTACATGTATGTTGCATGTTGTGTTCAACATGGTACCAAACTGGCTTACAGATGAGTACTCATAAATTAGATTTTAAAAAAATGGATCCAATGACTTTAGTTCACGTGACTTAAACATTTAAAAAGAGGTTCAATCTAAATCAGTTAAACATAAGACTAAAGATGTGTTTAAAATTACTAGCTCACATGTTTTTCTAGGTGGTCAATCAATAGAATGTTGGTTTCTATAAATGCTTAAAGTGTAACATTCATTGCTTCTAGGATTTTTCTTCAATGGAAAAAGATGGCTTATATTTTTCTGGTATTCTGGTTTCATGAGTAACCTAAAGTTAACAATTAAAAATGAATAAATTAGATTTAACATAAATGGGATTAATCTCCATAAATATGTTTGTTAGAGGAGATATCTGACAATTTGCAAAGTTGAAATGTTAAAACATCAACCACAAAGAAAATTGGAGTAATCTTGACATCTTAGTTTCCATAAGGTGACACATCTGGATTTATTGTGTTCTTCTGAATTCTACAAGGTGACATACATTGGGGTTTATTAAATGTGCTTTTATAAATTGGAAACTAAAAATATATAATTTAAGATTGCTTTTTTCTGTGTCTTCACCAAAAGCAAGGTTATTAAGAGTTACAATTCTAACAGTTGTAATTGTATGTGCAAAGAATACAAAAGCGGGGCTGGAGCGGTGGCTCAGCAGTTTCAGCGCTTGCCTGCAAGCACGAGGACCTGGGTTCAAACCCCAGCACCACATACACAACTAAGTGTTGGAGCAACTAAGGCCATGTGAAAAACTAAATAAAGTTGTTTCTCTCTTTCTCTGTCTCTCTCACTGTCCCTCTCTCTTAAAAAAAATCTATTTTTTTAAAAAAAAGAATACAAAAGGTTTCAGCTATGTATCAATTATAGTATTATAAATATCATAAAATATTTGACCTTATCAGTAGGAGTAATTAGAAAGATTCAGAAATTTTATAAGGATTGTTTCAAAATGTAAGTTTAAGAAAGAGTCAGCAAAAAGGAAAGAGATGTAAGAAAGTTATAGATATGGAAATATACTTTGATATGAAAATTAGAATGAAAGAAATGTTCCTGGATAAAGAAAGTAATGTCTAGATGAAGAAAAATATAGAATCTCTAAGTAAGTTGTAGAAAGTTTGTAGAGGGTAAATCTCAAAAGTCTGTGTGGGATTAAATTAAATATAATTGATACAATTTGAAGTTATTTAAGGTTTCACTTAAGTTCAAATATTAATGTACTGTTATAAACCAGAATCTAATTCTGTGTGTTGAAGTAACAATGGTTTCTTAAAACATTGATCTGCTCTTATCAAGATAGTTCCTGGTGTTAGGTTTTATTACTTAGAAAAACTAAATCTTAAAGGAATTACAGCTTGTACCTGTTTCAAAACCTTTTAAATGATTACTTCATAACATTAAATGAGCAACTGTTTTTAGGTTATTGCAATATAGCTGACACCTTGATATATATAAATAGAACTATTTTTAAGAACTAGATGTTTGTCTGAGCCTTGTTTAAGTGTTATGTAAGCTTATGAAATAAGAACTTATGTAGGGTTACAGACAAAGTAACCAGCATGCTCTGTTTTACACATTGTATTTCAAATCCTGGACTATATCTGTTACTTTAACTACATAAATGTTTCATTGTTATACAGTAAGTCTATTTCTGATCATCAACACTTTTCTAAATTTAGGAAATTCAAAAATTTTTGCTAAACCTGCACAGACCTATGATTATTGTTAAAACACATTATGGTTTCTAAATTTTTATTCAAAGGTTAAATTTAGTTATTAATACTGGCTTTGTTTTGTATTAGATTTATTCATGTCTTCCAAATGTATAAATCTTTTAAGGTGTAAAATTAGGAAAGCATTTTACCAGGCTGATGTTTCCAAACTAAAGTTGATTAAAACAATGGTCTCCTTTAAGTTTATATGAACACAAATTATATTTAATTTGGGATATATTTATGTCATTTAATATTTTATAGTTGGATAAGAATAACCTGACTCTTTACACTGTGATAAAATTTAACTATTTTTGGAAAATCATAAGGATTTATTTAAAGATTAGCAATGTAGAAAATAAAAGCATTTTGCTACCCTATCTACAAAAAGGAGCCCTTTTAGCTTTTGATTCATATTTGAGATATAAGGTTGTGTGTTAACTAAATACTTATATAGACTCAGGAAAACCCTATCGCCTTTCTGGAGAAACTCAGGGAGGCATTGAGAAAACACATCATCATGGACCCTGAGTCCATAGAGGTCTGCATAATTTCAAAGGACAAATTTATCACTCAGATGGCCTCAGACATTCAGAGGAAGTTACAATAATTGGCATATGGTCCTGATCAGTCTTTAGATAATATCTCCCAGCTTGCAACTGCTGTCTTTTATAACAGTGATCAGAAGGAAAGGAAAGAAAGGGCACACAGAGACTGGAAAAAACTGAGACACTGGTTATGACCCTGGAAGGAGTAAGCTTCCAGGATAATAAAGGAGAGAAATGGAATGGACCCCAAGACACAAAAAGGACTTATGTCCATTGTGAAAAAGGGGACATTACCTGCAGGGATGTCAACAGGCCAAGTGACCACCACCAAGGCCCTATCCTATCTATCAAGGCAATCACTAGAGGAATAAATGTCCCCAGGGGTGCAGGCCCTCGGGTCCAAAGTTCCCCAAACAGGTCTGACAGGGCTGAGGTTGGCTTTAATGGTTCCCATAACTGCTATCACCATGCATGAGCCAAAAGGTCAGTTTCCTCTTGGACACTGTGGTTAGCCTTTCTGTACTTGTCTCTTACCCTTGATCCTCCTCCTCTAATACTGTGGCTATGCAAGGAGTGTCTGAAGGGCCTATAACTAGAGACTTGACTCTCCCACTAAGCTGTAAATGAGATAGGATGATATTTTCTCAAGCATTCCTGATAGTCCCAGAGTGTCCTACCCCTTAACGGAGAGATTTACTTGCAAACATTCAGGATTCCATCATGATAAATCTAGGGCCCCAGGGACCACTATGCTTGTATCTATTAAAATGTGATGTAAACCCTGAAGTACGGGCCACTAAAGGCAGAATTGGGTAAGCAAAAAGTGCAGTTCAGTTAAAATAGCACTAAAGGATCCCTCTGTCTTTCCACACCAGAGGCAATAACATACCTATTATAGGAGTCCAGAAACCAAATGGGGAATGGCCTTAAGGTCATTAATGAAGCAGATATTCCCCTCCTCTCTATGATGCCTAATCCTTCCTTATACTCTGTCGTTTGAGGTCCTGGCTACTGCTATTTAGTTTACTGTATTAGATGTCTTTTTCTGTACACCCCTAGATTTTCAATTACAATATGTGTTTGTCTTTGAGAAGCCAAATAACAGACCTGGCTCTCCCTCTCTTAGACTCAATGTTAATTTTCATTCTGACATTAACTTTTTGATATCTTAGTTCAGAAGATTCAAGTTATCCCACCAGCACTCCAGAAAGCCTTTATCGTGGACCCCTTGATTGACCCAAACATTCTTAGACGGAAATCCAAATTGCTTGCCCCTCTTCTCCTTTTCTTAGCCAAAGAATGGTCATTGCCCAATTTCCCATCTTTATAGCAGTAAAGCTTTCTTTAATTAGAGGGGGGGAGTGAGACAGGAGAAAAAAGTTAGGCAGCCAGAGTGGTTAGACTTTCAAGTCAATCAAGGGAAAACCGGTTTTCTTTTAAAATCAATTTGATATCTCCAATGCTAATAATGAGGGTCTGGCAAGATGAGTCTAGATGCATACACTCCCTTCTGCTAAGGAAGGAACCACATTCTTTCTATTGGTGTCTGAGGCATGAACCAAAGACTAGATCAGAACTCACCAAGCCCATGTCCTAGGTACGGGGGCAGGGAGGCAATGACCAATTGAGAAGATGTCATATATAAAGGCCAAATCTAACTGCCTTTTCAGCTCTGTCCCCTTCTCCCATTCTTGGGGGAAGTCTGCTCTTTTTCTTATGCTTTACTTTCTATAAAATAAAATCTGTCTACTACACTTGCCTCGGTGTCACACCCTCAGTTTCATTCTTCAACTTCGAGAGGACACGAACCCAACACCCATAAAACTGGCATCAGTATGAATGATACTCTGTGACATGAGGTTAGGTCATAAAAGAGCAGGCAGGATTGGTCTTGTTTACTGGGAAATTGATCCACTCCTTAAAAGGTCTCTCTCCCCAGAGCTTGCTATACTGTGAGGAGGTCCAAGCCACAAGAAGGGTAACACGCAGATGTGGGTCAACAGTCCCAGCTTAAGTCAGCCTTCTCATCATCCCAGCTCAGGGGCTAGATGTGAGTGAAGACTTTTCCAATTGATTCCAGGCCCCAGCCTCTTGAGTCTTCCAAGCTGAGGCCTCAGACATCATGGAACATAAATAAATCATCCCAATCATGCACTATGTCACATACCCGTAATCCCAATGACTTGGAAGTCTGATGCAGGAGGATCACAAGCTCAAGGCTAGCCTGGGCAATTTTGCAAAACCCTGTCTCAAACTAAAAATATAAAAAGGGTTGAAAATGCAGCTCAGTGGTAGAGCACTTCTGGGTTCAATCCCTAATACCAACCAAGTTATCCCTACTGTGCCCCATCTGAATTCCTGAAGCACTGAATCCATGAGCATGGTAGTGATTGTTTTAAGCAAGTAGGTTTAGGATGCTTTGTTAGGAAGCAAAAGATAACTGGAACAGTCCCAGGGTAGGATAGGTGTCTGGCCATGGAGCATTTGGAATGAGAAGATGAAATCAAGGATTGTCTTGTATTAATAAAGCAGCAAAGCAGTGAATCTTCACACCAAAACTGTTGGAAAAACCCTGGCTGCCTTGTGCTGCAATCTCCCTTCCTCCACCAGGTGGGGTGGATGCATTGAAGATTGCCTCCTGCCGGCTGCCCCTGGCCATGGAAGAATACGATCCTCTGGTTCAACAGGAGGGTGGCTGACCCACCCTAGCCTGGCTACCTGGCTCCAATGTTGCAGAGGGCAAAGCCCCAGGACAGTCAGGGTATGGCTGTTTGCTGAGCCTCCCACTTCATTTAAGGGGGTACTGAAGTAGAGGAGGTCTGTTCTCCCACTGCACACCTGCCAACCTCCTTTATAGGGGTTCACACTTTCCTTATAACAGAGCCCCCTCAGTGCAGCTCATTCTCTGTCCCATTGGAACTCAGATGGGGGTGTCACCCAGTCCTCACATCCTCGGGAAGGGTTGGAAATACATGGAGAAACTCCAATTTCCTGCCTCCCTCTCCTACTTCCTTTCCCCCTTTCATTCAAATCAAAGTATATATGTGCACTATAATATATACATGTGTTTTAAATGAAACATTACCATAGGTTTATCACAGTAACAATAACAAGAGAAAAGCATTTTGATCAATTCCCTTCTCCTTCCCCTTCTAATTCTTAACTTCCTATTTCTTTCCTTTTTTTTTTTTTTTTTTTTTGATACTAGGGATTGATCCCAGTGGTGTTTTGCCACTGAGTACATCTCCAATCTTTTTTTGTTTTGTTTTGTTTTGAACTTTTGAGATAGCATCTAAGTTGCTGAGGCTAAGCTTCAAACTTGCAATCCTCCTGCCTCAGCCTCCCCAGTCACTGGGGTTAAAAGTGTATACCATTGCTCCTGGCTGGATTTACTTTTAAAAAAAAAATTTTTTTTTAAGAGAGAGAATCAATTTTAGTTTTTCATCTGACCTTTGATTCTGCAATACCTAGTTGTGTATGTGGTGCTGGGGTTCTGACCCTGGTCTTCATGCATGCCAGGCAAGTGCTCCAATCACTGAGTCACTGCTCCAGCCCTCTGACTTTCTTCTTTTAACAGAATATATTTGTTTTCATGTGGTGCTAAGGATTGAATCCTGTGCCTCACATGTGCTAGGCAAGCACTCTGCCTCTGAGCTACAACCCAAGCCTCGCTTTCTAATAGTTTACCTTTCTTTTATTCTCTCCTCCACTGTGATTTTGTTTGCTTTCTGGAAATGGTCTTTCAGCGTGTCTCAACTTTCCTATCAACCTTTTATCCTGCTATCATAATTTTAATTTTCAAAAGCTCTTTCCTTCTGGTTAGATTTTCTTTGTTTCTATATCCTCTTCCTGTTTCATGTGTGTAATATCATTTTCCTGTCTCTGAGGATATTAATAGTTTTAAGGCGTTTTTCTCTGTCATCTGCATTGCTTCTGGGCTCTGCATTGTTTTGTTTCATCTGTTTTGATCTGTCTTCTGTATGGATGCTTTCCTCAAATGCATAGTGATCTTTTGCTTTTTGTTCATACATAATAATGAGTCCCTGAAGAGCTGCTTAGAGGAGTTTGGATATGGGTGGAGGGCGGCAAGGAATAAGGCTAGGCAGCTTGTGGCTCTCGCTATGGAATAATTGGGCTGGAACCATCCATTTCATGGGGGCGGGGTGTTTCCCAGATGTTAGTATCTTTAGATCTCTTTTCTGGGGTTCTTATGATTCTCCAGAGGAAAATCGGCCTGGGGTTTTACTTACGGTGGAGAGAATTCTGAGGATGGAGTGGAAAAAGGAGGAGGAGGAAGGTGTGCCCAACATTCAGGTTATAAGTTCTCACTTGACTTAAGAATACAGAAACTCTTCCCCTCCACTGTGCCTGCTTCCCTGGTTCCATCTTTCCTAGAATAAAACTGCGGTTTCCTGTCAGAGGAGAAACAGCTACCTGGCTGTAGGGAAGGGCTCAACCAAGCTCCCTTCCAAAACTATCTTTTTTTTTTTTTTTTAAGAGAGAAGGACAATGAGAGAGAGAGAGAGAGAGAGGGAGAATCAATTTTTATTGAGTTTTTCACATGGCTTTCGTTGCTCTGACAGTTGTATATGTGGGTGCTGGGGTTTGAACCCGTGTACTTGCGCATGGCGGGCAAGTGCTTTAACCGTCAAGACACCACTCCAGCCCCCAAAACTATCATCATCATCTTTTATCTCTATTGTTGCTGCTCTCATTCTCTTTGTCTGTTTTGGCTTATAAATCTTTACTTCTTTTTAGTCTTTTTTTAATTGGAGTTTTGAGAGAAAATAGTGCTAAATGCATTGTTCGATTGACTGTGGTGTGAGTGCTTTGTTCGTTGGTGTTAAGGATTAGACTCAGGGGTGCTTTACCACTGAACATTCCCAACTCTTTTAATTTTTTTTTTTTTTTAATTTTGAGACAGGGTCTCACTAAGTTGCTGAGGGTTTCGCTAATTTGCCTAAGCTGGCTTTGAACTTGCAGAATAGCAGAGTGGGGAGAACACGGACTTTGGAGCCAGATAGATCTGTGGACGAGTTTCAGTTGCATTTCTTCACATTCCTGTGTGTTTTAAATCTGAGTCTCAGATTTATCATCTGTAAAATGAGAAGAATGTCACCTTCTAACTCACAGGAGTGTTATAAGTGTTAATTCTGATAATGCAGGGATTTGTGCGTAGGCCTATCTGCACCATCAGACAGCAGTCTGCCCAAAGACCAGAATGATTCATTAAGGGACTGCACTTTCAGCCTGGATCCCAGATGAAGACAAGACTCAGAACAGGGGCACAATAACCCCCAGTTGACCCAGACTGTAAGTGTGAGATAAATCTGGGTGGTTGTAAAAGACTGAGATTCTGAGATTGTTTCAGCAGCTTCATTTGACTGAGCTGCTGCAAGCAGAGTCAGTCATTCCCCTTATATTCCCTTGCCTCTTGGGTGTTTTGGGTTATAAGAGCCTAGAAACTTCTGTTGGTAAATCTTCTTTCTCTTTCCTTTTTGAGGTACTGGGGATTGAACCCATGGATGTTCTACTGCAGAGCTATATCCCCAGCCCTTTACATTTTATTTTGAGATGGAGTCTCAGGAAGTTGTACAGGTTGGCCTCATACTTGCTATCCTCCTGCCTCACTCTCCCAAGTTGCTATGGTTACAGGCATGGGCCACTGTACCCTAATAACTTTGACTTTTTTTTTTTTAAGAGAGAGAGACAGTGAGAAAGAAAGAAAGGGAGAATCAACTTTATTCAGTTTTTCATGTGGCTTTCGTTGCTCCAAGACTTCGCTGTGTATGTGGTGCTGGGGTTTGAACTTCTGTCCTTGTGTAAGCACTGTAACCACTGAGCCACTGCTCCAGCCCTGACTTTTCTTTTTTGAAATCCTGTGAAGAGTCCTACAGGGAGAAGGAAGAAAGCATGGGCCTTTGAGAGCAGCAAGGAGGAAGAGGGAGAGATTTTTGCCCCCAAAAGAGAAGAGGCAGAGTATAACTAGGGCTGGAAGAAGTGGGGAGAGGTCCCATGTACTGGGTTTAGGCATTGTTGGAGGGGCTGGCTATGTGTGAATCCTGAGCAGAATTTGCGGGCCTCCCCACATCCCCACATCCCCAGGGGTTTCCGAATCCGTAGAGCCATGCCCTTCTTTAGGGTGACCAACTTATCCTGGTTTGCCTCAGACTGTGCTAGTTTTAGCACTGAAAGTCCTGCAATCCAGGAAATCCCTTAGTCCTAGGCAAGCCAGTTGGTTACCTTCTTCCTCCTGGATAGAATTAGAGTGTGACGGAAGCCATCATCTTGAGCCAGTGACATAGAAGCCACACACTATGGATCTGGAAAGATCGAGCTGCTGGAACAGTACTGGTGCGTTGCTGTAGGTCACTCAGATTTCTATAGAGGGGGGCACTAGGCCTGGATCTCTGATTACTCCCTATAAGCTTTGTTTATTTGAGAGAGAAAAAGAAACTTGTTGAAGCTTCTATTATTTTGGGGCTTCTGTCACAAGCAGCTCTACCCACTCCTAACTGATGCAGAAACAGGACTAAGCCTTCTTGGATTCTGGGATGAAGAATACCTTGTCATGCTGCCAGCTGGGCATGTTGGTGGAGCCCTTTTCCACAGAGGTGTCTCAGGGGCTGCACCCTGAAGAGAGTAAGTGGCCAGCATTAGGGTAAGGTTTCAGCCAGATGGGTTGAATGCTAGACAAAGAGGCTCCTTTCCTGAAGAGCAATTTGAAAGCCATAGGTTCTGGAAGGGATGGTGAGGACTCTGACCATTCCTTCCCAGCTATTTAAGTCACTTCTTGATCATGTACATACAAACTGCACAAAATTCATTCAGACACAATTATGAACATAGACACCAAAAATAAAAAGGAAGTTAAATCCTAGAAAAAGTTGCATAAGCCTCACCCCTTCCCCCACACCCCTGCCAGGAGACCTCACACTAGAGGATGTCACTGGCAGAGGTTCTATAATAAGACCTGCTGCCATGGGGATTTCTCCAGGGGCCACCTTGGGAAGGGAACCTTCAAGCTCCTGGGAATGTTGCATCATTCCCCAGCTGATCATTACTTCTAACAAAGCATCCACTGTTCCTGGAAGTACTAGTTTCAGGCATCCAGGAACCACATGGCTCTGTGGATGAGTCTGAGTATGGGCTGCTGGGTCAGAGAATGAGGGCACAAGGCAGGGGTATGTGCAGATGTGTTTTAGAGACTGGGATAAAAAGCAGACTGAGATTTAGTGATCCTGGGAGGTGAGAATTTCCCTCTGGTCCTGCTATTGGGTGGTCTGGAAGGTCCAAGCAGAGCCCTCTATTTGAATACTAGGGGTCAAGGCACCCAGGGTAAGCAGCCTAGGCAAGAGGATTTCTGAAGCACATCTGGGTAAGCAGAGCTGGGCTGGTCCTCCCAGCTCAGCCCATGAAGATAGGGCTTTGTTGTGTCCTATTTTTGGCCTCTGCCTGATTGTCTCAGTTTCCTCTTCTGAAGCATGGAGTAATTAATAATAAGGTTTCTTTCATAGATGTTGTGAGGGCAGGATGTAAAAAAGTCAGTCCAATGCCTAATTGGATGTGTTTCAGGTGATCATTCCGGGTCAGGGTCTCCCACAGGCAGCACCCGTCTGGGGCTGGAAGGGTCGGTCACTGCCAGTACACTCACTCACACTCACTCTTGAAGGCAGCCTCAGTTCCTCTCTGCATGGGCCTCTCCCTAGGCTGCTTAGTAACTTCATGACGTTGCAGTTGGCAGAGTGTGTTCAAGGGAGTGAATAAGGCAGAGGCCACAACTGATATCTTTTATGCCAGCCATCTGTTCTTATTTTTCCCCCCAGTACTGGGTTTTAACCAGTACTGAAATTTAATTTAAAATTTTAATTTTTAATTATTTTTATTTTTTTAGATATACATGACATTAGAATATACCATAACAAAATTTAAAAAGCATGGAGTATAACTTTTTCAAATTCATTCACAATATTCTTCTTCTTCTCCTTTCCTCCCACCCCCTGTTCTTTCTAGATAGACATGATAATAGAATAATCAATGATATAATTATAAAAGTATGGTGTATAACATTCCACTTCCTCCTTCCCTGTTCTTTTTCCTCCACTCAACTGATCTATTATTTACTAATAGTTTTTTTTAAATTTAGGTGATCTGTTGATAAGCATGTTGAGATTCCCTACGGTATGCGCATATAATGAACACAGGAAAGTTAAGCCTGATTCATTCTGCGAACTTTCCCTTTCTCATCCCTCCTTCCTCTGTTTCTTTCTCTTTTGTCTACTCCTCTGATCTTTTCCTTATTTTGGGTTAGCTTCCGCATATCGGAGGGAACATTTGACCTTTGGCTTTTTGACTCTGGCTTATTTCTCTTAGCATGATAGCTTCGAGTTCTACCCATTTGCCGCCAAATGACATAAAGTCGTTCTTCCTTACGACTGAGTGATACTCCATTGTATGTGCCACAATTTCTTTATCCATTCATCAGTTGAAGGGCACCTTGGTTGGTTCCATAGCTTAGCTATTGTGAGTTATGCTGCTATAAACATTGATGTGGCTGCATCGCTGTAGTATGCTGATTTTAGATCTTTTGTGTATATATGGAGAAGTAGGATAGCTGGGTCAAATGGTGAATCCATTGCTAGCTGCTTTTTTTTCCCCCAACATTATGCCTGGCTTCGTTTTTTTTTTTTTAAATTTATTATTTATTTATTTATTTGTTGTTAGGAGGGAGAGAGAGGGGGAATCATCTGGCCTTTGCTTCTCCGACACTCAGTTGTGTATGTGGTTCTGGGGTGTGAACCCAGGTCCTTACGCATGACCGGCAAGCACTCCAACTACTAAACCACTGCTCCAGCCCCATTCCCAGTCTTTTGAGGAATCTTCACGCTGCTTTCCAGAGTGGTTGTACCAATTTGCAGTCCCACCAATAATGTTTTCTCCAGATCCTTGCCAGCATTTATTGTTGTTCATATTCTTGATAATTGCCATTCTGACTGGAGTGAGATGAAATCTCAGTGTAGTTTTAATTTGCATTTCTGTAATTGCTAGAGATGTTAAACATTTTTTCATGTATTTGCAATTCTTCTTTTTACAAGTGTCTGCTTGGTTCTTTTGCCCATTTATTGTTTGGGTTATTTTTGGTTTTGGTTTTAAGTTTTCTGAGTTCTTTGTATGTCTTGGATATCATTGCTCTATCTGAGGTACAGCTGGCAAAGATTTTTTTCCTATTCTGTGGGTTCTTTTCACGCTCTTAATTTTTTCCTTTGTTGTGAGGAAGCTTTTTTTTTTAAGTCTTTTTTTTTATTAGATGGATACAGAGATACGATTGAGGGGGAAACATTATCAAACATTCAGAACCAATGTATATATACTTAGTTATCCAGGGTTAATGCCATATCATGGATGCCCAGCTTGGGTTCCCCCTGTTGCTGTTTCCCGCAGAAGAACCCCTGAGTTAAATGGATATCTCATGGAGGGCAGAGATCTCCTTCTGAGATGATTCCCCCATATTCCCACCTTCAGTCTCCTAGGAGTTCTTCCTACACCCTCCCCCCATCCTCCTCTCTATGCCTCCAAGTATCCTAGGGGGTCATCTCCCTGTTGCGTTGAGAATCATACAATTAGAAGTTATTGTTAGCTTAGCCGTCTAACGTACTGCTTCCCGATGTATTCTGGCTTCCACAGATGAGAGAAACCATTTGGCCTTTGAGTCTCTGAGATTGGGATACTTCACTGAGCATAATTCTTTCCATCTCCATCCATTTGGCTGCAAAAGCCATAATATTGTCTTCTCTAATGGCCGAGTAGTATTCCATTGTATATATGTACCATAGTTTTTGTATCCACTCGTCGAGTGAGGGGCATCTGGGTTGGTTCCATAGTCTAGCTATAGTAAATTGAGCTGCTATAAACATTGATGAAGCCACATCGCTATAATATGCTGATTCTAAGTCTTTTGGCAAAATACCCAGGAGTGGGATAGCTGGGTCATAAGGTGGTTCCATCCTTAATTTTTTGAGGATTCTCCACACTGGTGAGGAAGCTTTTTAATTTGATGTCATCCCATTTCTTTTTCTCTTTTTCTTTTTTTAAGAGAGAGGGAGAGAGTGAGAAACAAAGAATCAATTTTACTTATTCTTCTGGTTTTTGTTTCTCCAACACTTAGTTGCATATGTGGTGCTGGAGTTTGAACCTGGGTCCTTCTGCGTGCCAGGAAAGCACTCCAACCGCTAAGCTACTGCTCTAGCCCAGGAACTGACTTCCTTAATAAAATTCCCAAAGCACAAGAAGTAAAATTAAAAATTAATAAATGGAGAACTGGTTCAAACCCCAGTACCACATACATAACTAAGTGTCGGAAAGCTAGAAGAATAAATAAAATTGATTGGCTCCTTCTCTCACTCACTCTTTTCCTCTCTCTCTTAAAAAGAAAAATAAGAGAAAAAAAAAAACAAAAAAACCGAGCGCTGAGAGAACAAGCACTGGGAGAGGGAGGAAGTCTGGCTTTGACGAGTGTGAGAAGCCAGTTCCTGAGCCAACGTGCAGTGGTGCTGGGCTTACGTTTTCTTCAAGTAGGTGTAGGGTATATGGCCTACTTTCTAGGTCTTTGACCCACTTTGAGTTGAGTTATGTGCAGGGTAAGAGGTAGGAATTAAATTTCATTCTACTACATATAGATATCCAATTTTCCCACAACCATTCCTTAATATGTGGTAACTATATTTATGTTGGTTTGTCTCTGTGTCTTTTATTCTATTCCATTTGAAACCCAGGACTTTTCACATGTTAGGCAAATGCTCTACCGCTGAGCTGCATCCCTAGCCCTGTCATTTTTTATTTTTATTTTTTTTGTGGTACTAGAGATTGAACCCAGTGCTCTACCTTTGAGCTATATCCCTAGGCCTTTTATTTATATTTTTTTTTAAGAGAGAGAGGGACAGTAAGAGAGAGACAGAGAAAGAGAGAATCAATTTTATTTTCTTTTTCATTTGGTTTTTGTTGCTGTGACACTTAGTCGTGTACATGGTGCTGGAGTTTGAACCTGCGTCCCTGTATATGCAAGGCAAGCACCGAAACCTCTGAGCCACGGCTCCAGCCCCTATATTTTATTATTTATAAGCTTCATTTTTAAAATTTATTTTTATGTGATACTAAGGATCAAACCCAATGCCTCACACATGCTAGGCAAGCACTCTGCCACTGAGTTAGGATCCAAGCCCTATATTTTATTTTGAGTCCAGGTCTCACTAATTGTCCAGGCTGGCCTGATGATCCTCCTACCCAGCCTTCAGAGGAGCTGGGATTAACAACATGTGTCACCATGCCCAGCTGATCTAGCCATCTTGAGTACTGCTACCACAGTGACCTCATGGAGCTGCTGAACCAAACTTGGAATAGAAATCACTTGACTTCTGCTACTTAGTCTAAGAAGTCCTGGTGTTATTGAACTACATGTAGCTACATTTGCTCTAGAATTTCTTTTTCTTTTTCTTTCTTTCTTTTCTTTCTTTCTTTCTTTCTTTTTTTAAGAAAGAGGGGACAGAGAGAGAGAGAAAGAGAGAAGCAATCTTTATTTAGTTTTTCATGTGTCTTTCATTCCCCAGACACTTCGTTGTGTACGTGGTACTGGGGTTTGACCTCATGACCTCACACTTGCCAGGCAAGTGCCCCAACCACTGAGTCACCGCTCCAGCCCCTAGAATTTCTTTTTAACTAAGGTAGCCAGATTTGGTTCTGTGACTGACAACTGGAGTCCCTGACTGAGGCTGGAGAGGCAGCCCAGACCATCCTCCTGGGTTGCGGGCCTCCTCCATGATTCTCACTCTGAACCTCACAAACCTGGCCTGGTTTTCTAGAGCTGAAGAGCAAGCACTGGGAGAGAGAGGGAAGTCTGGCTTTTATATGTGTAAAAAACCATGGTTAGTTAAAATTAAAAAGAAAGGAAGCAGGAAAAACACTTGCAGGTAATGATATGACTCGTTCCCCTTGCTTCTCTAGCTGGGTCTGTAGCTGAACTCCTGCAGAGGAATGGAATCCTCCTTCTTTCTCTCCTTCCTTAGATTCCTGGCTGAACTTGTGGATTGGGAAAATTCCAGCAGAGTTCTCAGGCTCTGTCGCTTGAATGGCCAGCATCTGGGAGAATCTCTGAGTTTGTGACCATGAGCTAGGAGGAGGCTGAATTTACACAAATCTGGTCTCCTACCAAAAGTAGGCTAGAAGTTCAGGATTCACTGAGCTCTCTGTTGCCTGCATGTGTACATTGGCATGCTTTCCCATTTAGGAAGGAAAAGGAATTTTTTGAACCTACCCTTCTGATCATCCAGATCAGCTGCATCTGGGAGCACAGTAAATGGGTGGCCACAAAAGCTGGCAGCATCATCATTGCCAAGCATGGTCATTATTGCTGGGGAATCAGCCCCTCACCTCCTGCCCAAACTTCTGTCATCTGATGAGTCCCAAGGACACACCTATAGAGCAACAGGCTGTGGAGTGGAATGTTGTCTAATGAATTATGTTCATTCAATCATTTTTAAAGAGAGGGAGAAAGTGAGAGAAAGAAAGAGAATCAATTTTATTTATCTTTCCATCTAGGCTTTGTTTCTCGGACACTTAGTTGTGCATGTGGCGCTGGGGTTCTAACCCAGGCCCCCACATATGCCAGGCGAGTGCTCCAACCACTGAGCCACTGCACCAGCCCCATGTTCATTCAATCTTATACTCTCCTGCAACTCAGAGAAGCAGTAGGTGAATGAGAAAATGAAGCATTTCTCAGAAATAAAATTTTTGTAGCAATCATCTCCATCATTGCTTAAAGGGCTTGGGCAAAAGCTCGGAGTGGGAGAGAATGCAGCAGAGTTGGGATCCTGGCTCTGCCATGTGTGTAAGTGTGATATTTGACAATTTCCCTCTTGTCAAATCTCAGTTTTTCTTCTTTGAAAGAAAAGAAATTGCTGGGAGGTGTGGCATATGCCTTTAATTCCAGCAACTTGGGAGGCTGAGGCAGGAGGATATCGAGTTTGAGGCCAGCCTGGGTCACTTAAGAGGAACTGGAGCAGTGGTTCAGCTGTAGAGCATTTGCCTGGCATGCACATACACAACTCTCAGAGAAACAAAGACCAGATGAAAAAATAAATAAAAATTGACTTGACCCTTTATCTCTCTCACTCCCTCTCCTAAAAAAAAAAAAAAAAAAGCTGGGGCTGTCATGCAGAGGTAGAAGAACCCCTTTGAGTTGAACCAGTAAATCAGTACTATAAAGAGAGGAAGAGAGAGAGAGAGAGCGCGTGTATAAGAAGGACCAAGAAATTTGTCTAGTGGCCTAACATGTAAGGTAGAATGCTTTTTGACTGCAGACAGCTCAACTAAAAAATATCTTGAACAACAAAAATAGATTGTACCACACAAGGAGTGCAGATGCTGGGTGGTTCCTCAGTTGCTTAATTCAGCAGTTCTGTGATTATACTTGGGACATGAAGATGACACAGGTTCTTTCCGTCTTTCCACTCTGCCTTCCTCAGGTGTTGGCAAAGTCCCCTCTTGGTAGCCAAGTGGCTGAAATAACTCCAGGTATCGCTTTGGCACCCAGCCAGTTGAGGAAGAAAATGGTTAGCTTCCTTCCTCTTCCCCTTCTTCCTCGCCTTCCTCCTTTCCTCCCTTTTTCAGCATGAGGAAAAATTTTCCCAGAAACCGCTCTCCACACCCCCCCAAGGCCACCTCGTGCATCTCATTATCAGGTTGTGTCACATGCCCTTGACCAAACCAATCCTTGACAGGGAGAAAGAAGTGACCACAGTTGGCTGAAACCAATCAACCTTCACCCCCCCCCCCCCGTGAGCTTGGGAATGGTTCCGTGAAGTCCAGGGAGAAAAATGGGAAGAAGATGTGTGTGGGGGGTCGCTGGATACTGGCTGGGTAGGAAACACTCTGCCACAGCTCAGCTCTTTCTCTCTTAGAAGAGGACCTGAGGCTAGAGACATTTCCTCATACCTAGTCCCACGGAATTAGTGGCAGGCAGTTGGAAAGAACTCAGTTCTGACTTATGGACAAGCTAATTATCATTCATAGCTTCTGATCTCAATGGTCTCAAGTCTAGAAACTAAAACTCTGAATCTCTGTGAAAGCTTTTCATTCTAGAATCATATTAAGCCCATGGCCAATCTGAGAGGTAATCTGATTCTCCTCTTCCTCCTTCTTCTTCTCCTCCTCCCCCTCCTCCTCCTCCTCATTCTCCTCCTCCTCCTCCTCCTCCTCCTCCTTCTCCTCTTTTTATTAGATGGATATAGAGATACAATTGGGGGGAAACATTATCAAACATTCAAGAACCAATGTATATATACCTAGTTATCCAGGGTTAATGCCATATCATGGATGCCCGGCTTGGGTTCCCCCTGTTGCTGTTTCCCCCAGAAGAACCCCTGAGTTAAATGGATATCTCATGGAGGGCAGAGATCTCCTTCTGAG